>VWZV01008957.1:790601-927882 GCA_013397155.1 Irena cyanogastra | reverse complement strand
ACACTGCCCCCAGACACCCAGCAGCTGCAGGCACATTCCTGGCCATCGCCAGTGTCACTCACACTTGACTGACATCCATCTTCACAGCAATGTAAGTAACAGCTCCCCAGAGATCCCACGTCTGTGTAACTGTGCTGCACACAGAGACCGCAGCTGTACCGCACGCGGCACCGACAAACAGCGGCCCCGCCGACTCCTGCCTGCAGCGTGGCTCTAGCCAGGCCCCAGGTGCACAACCTGCACTTTGGTTTTTCCATGTTAAGGGCTGCTTCTGCATCCTGCTCATTGGAAACATGCACTGTTGGGAGAATAAGGGCTGCAGAGGCAGGTCAGATAAACATAAAATATACTAAGTGAAGTTATCTTGACATAAGAATAAAATGAATCCCACTAAAAAAACCTGTAAGTCTTTCAAAGTGGGGCTATCACACCAACTGGTCATCATCCATACAGTCCTCTCTTCTATTTTGCATTTCGCAATTAGATGGCAAAACTACTTTTACAACACTATAAAAGGAATTGCTGTCATTTTTAGTGTGTCATCTCTGCACTTGCTGTGAAATCCTCTGTTCCAGCAAAATAAAAAAAAAAAACCCTAAGTAGTAGGTGTGGATGTATAAAGGATTATAAGCTCAGATTCCATTATGTGAAGCAGCAGGTCTTACAGGTAAAGTAATGAGCACAACTATAATTGTATTTCTTGTCAAAAAGTAAAGTATTAATCTCCAGCTTCTAGAGGAATACTAGGAGATAAGGAGTTAGGAACACGATAAATAATNTAAAAAAAAAAACCCTAAGTAGTAGGTGTGGATGTATAAAGGATTATAAGCTCAGATTCCATTATGTGAAGCAGCAGGTCTTACAGGTAAAGTAATGAGCACAACTATAATTGTATTTCTTGTCAAAAAGTAAAGTATTAATCTCCAGCTTCTAGAGGAATACTAGGAGATAAGGAGTTAGGAACACGATAAATAATGCACATAACAAAAAGCTGTGCATTTGGAGTGAATGCAAACCCTGAAAGTAAAGCCAGCAGCACCGTGTGGAGCTCCCTGGAGCTGGGCAGAGCCAGGGGAGTCCAGACACGCCAGGAGGGAGAGCGGCACTGCCTCAGCCTTCAGCACAGGCTCCAGCACAGTCCCCTCCTCAGCAGCCTTGCTCCAGCCGTGCTGCCTGTCCCCTCTCCTGTCTGCCCTGGTCCTTCGGCTGCTCCCTTCCCAGCCGCCGGCACTGTCACGCCGCACCGGGACGGGGCACTCGGCCCCATCTGGTGCTGCCGCCACAAGGAGCGTTTCTCGCACTACAGGTTTACGATCGAAGGAACGCGTAGCCTTGTATTCCATGCACTTATTTCCTTGATGGTGGTAAGCGCTATAATATCGAGCTTACACATAAAATCTTCCCTACTACTGAAGGTAACACAGTGAAGACAAAGGTTCAGCTTCCCTAAGTGCTCCATGACAGGAAATAGAACAAAAGCAGTAACTCACAGACAGATTTCCACAACTACTGGAAGTCCTTGTGGGATGCTGCCAGCTTGCTCTCCCGAAACAGCAGCAGGTGGAGGAAAAGCTGATATAGTACTGACAGTGGGACAGCCCAGCTACTACTGAACCCTCGTGGGGCTGTGAGAATCTCTTTGTCCACACATCAATTACTGCAGAGCCCCTGGCAGATCAGTCCCCTGGGCTGCCTGACCCTCCAGCTGACACTGTCTGGGAACAGGCCCATCTCCCTGCTTCTCGTGCACAGCCACGGGGCTATGCAGGAACAGGCAGTGACCCTGTGATCAGTGGGATTGCTGCAGGAGGATTTCCAGTCCACTGAACCTGCATGAATCCCTCACATGTCCTGAGGACTGAAACAAGAAAGTTTGCAGTGGGCAGTCATTCCTGGTTGGAAGTCAAACCTACCTACCTACCTACACAGAAGCAGTTAAATGTGTCACACCAGAGGCTTGGTCTTGCCAGATCTTGCCCTTCTGAGCTGGTCCTGCAGAAATGCATGTGCACAGTTTAGCTCACTTGTTTAATCAGTGAAACTATTTCATGCAGGGCTCCAAGTGCTCAGCAATGGAAGGCTGTATAGCTTTACCAGCTGCTCTGCCTCAAGCGACTTCCTTTCATGTAGATATGTCCCCGTTTTCACCTTCACAGTTTTTTCCTGCATATTACACAGTCACAAATAAAACAGCACACAGAAACAGGGAGGTGTCACAGTGAAAGCAGTAACATAAAACTAGCTTTGGAGGTACTTAGAAATGCACTTCAATGCATAGACAACTAAACTGCATTGAACGTCAGTGAGACCTGGTGTCTAGAAAAGATAAATCCTGCAAAAAAAAAAAGAAAAAAATAGTACAACCAACAGAACGATACAATAAGCATCTCTCTCTCATGCTGTAAAGACAAAACACCAAGAAACTGAATAGATGGCATCTACCATGCTATGGTTCCCTCCACAAAACTACACAGCTATGACTTCTATGTATACAATTTATATTGGAGAAGATCCTGAAAGACCCCAAGGCACCATTCACATAAGCAACTTCATCTGTCTTGAAGTACAACCACTTATGGGATGGAATGTAACAACCATCCAGGAGGAAAACATTACACAATTTTTCTAAGTTTTCATTTTCTAGCCAGAAGAAATTCAAAGGTGGGATGAACACATTTGCCCAGACGGGAATCCAGCTGGGACACACACATTAACTATTTCGCCTCCTGACAAATGGCAGTTTCAATCAGAATGAAAGGACTCAATTTAAGTGAGTGAAGCAATCAGCAGTAGCCCAGCAGTATTTTGAGACCACTGAAGGTCAGATCGAAAGAAGCCCAGTATATCAGCCAAGTCAAAGACACCAGTTTCTCTGAAACTACTAATTTCCTTCAGCATCTCAAACCAACCAGGTTTGAGAACAACTCCTACTTAGTCTATTAACTTGACAAAATCAGAAATCAAGATGTCATAGCTGTAAAACCAGCATCTATTAGGAACTTGAAATAGGAAAATGCATTTTTCTCTACAGAGGCAGGTATTTGTGCTGTAGTGGAACAATGCTGCTAAAATCAATATGGATGCCCAAGAACAGCTGAAAGTACAGGATGGGAAAAAAGGCCAACAAAGAGATACCACTGAGAATTTAGATAATAGAATCACAGAAATGCTAAGCTGGAGGAGACACAATAGGATCATCAAGTCCAACTGTGGGCCCTGTGCAGGAAACCCCAAGAGTCACACCATGTGTCTGAGATTATTGTCCAAATACATCTTGAACTCTGGCAGGCTGGTGTGGTGACCACTGCCCTGGGGAGCTGTTCCAGTGCCCAAACACCCTCTGGGTGAAGAGACTTCTCCTGATATCCAACCTAAACCTGCCCTGGCTCAGCTTCAGGCCCTTCCCTCGGGTGCTGTCCCTGCTCACCGAGCAGAGATCAGTGCCTGCCCCTCCTCTTCCCCCCAGGAGGAAGCTGTGACTGCAGTGAGGTCTGCCCTCAGTCTCCTCCAGGCTGAACAGACCCAGTGCCCTCAGCTGCTCCTCACACAGCTTCCCCTCAAGGCCCTTCACTGTCTTTGTTGCCCTCCTCTGGACACTCTTTAATAGTTTAATGTCTTTCTTATACACTGTAGTACCCAAAACTGCCCCCAGCACTCGAGGTGAGGCTGCCCCAGAGCAGAGCAGGACAATCCCCTCCCTTCCCTGGCTGGCCATGCTGTGCCTGATGTCCCCAGGACAGTGTTGGGCCTGCTGACTGTGTGAAAATGATGGAGACTTCTTGGCAAGCTTTTCAGGCCAGCCATCCATTCTTTTTTGTTAGTATCTACACCTCATCCACTGACTTTATGTCTACCCCACTTTAGCACAGCTCTGCTTCCTATTGGCACTCTAGGCAAAACAGACAAGTTCTGGAGCTACAATAAAGACCCACCAGAGAATCTGAAGCAAGGAATAGAAAGGCAAATGCAGCTTTCACAATCCTTTCTTCTTTCTCCTTGAGGCTTGAACAGGGATCATGGGAAGAAAGTGGCAATGCAATTTTAAAAACAGTTTTGCTTTTCCAGCTGAAATGATGCAGGAACCAGCCAGCTCCCAGTGTAGTCATTTATTCTCTAAAAAAAGACTCCCTCTCCCTTCTCACTTCTATTCTTCCTTCTCTGGCACATTATTTTGACCTCATTCTTATTTGCCATGCAACCACATGAACAGCTGTACTGATGCAGCTGATGCAAAAAGAAGTCTTATGAAAATGGATTAGATAAATACAAGGACTACTGTGACAGTCAAATAAAAAGGAATTAAATCCACCATTTCTACCACGAGTTCACAAAGACTTTCCCTTACCCCAAAGGTAGGCAAAGCTCTAGTGGCTTTCCATATTTTATCACCCCATTGATTTTTCCTGCAAAAAAGCCTACTATAGTAAGATATCCTGAAAATGCTTTTCTGCAGGAAAAGTTAGCGATGGTGAAATCAGGCCAGGCCAGGGGAATTTTGCTTCCAAAGCAACAACAAAAAAGCTACAATGCACAGGATCATAAAGGGAAAGAAGCTCTCACTACAAAAGCATCACTAGAGCAAAGTCACTGTACTATGGGTCTCTGAGACCTGTTGGGGCACAATGAGAACACACTTCTGTTATCAAATCACAGACAGATAGTAGAACAACTATCTCTCTTTTTTATCTGGTTTTACATGGCATCTGTAACTTCCCTTTCAGATTCAGTATTTCTTTTGAGTTATTTTTGTTGCCATTTCTTGTCTTGCATACACATGACTTCTTTCCATTTCACCACAGATTTCCAGCAAATAAAACCATATGCACTACCATAGCAACATTTTAATACAAACACAGTGTAATCTTTGTTCACTGAAGTACACAGTTCATTTCTTTTTCTCTTATTAACAGAACCTGCATCTGCATACAGTTTAACTAAATGTCATAGCAACAACATAAACATCAATTAAAGATATTTTTTCCTCTGGAAGGCAGAAGAATAAATGTTTTCAGGAAAAGAGTGTGGGACTTCAAGCAGAATGAAATGTTTGTGACTAAACAGGGCCTGAAGTTACATCATCATGGCTGTATATTTACACTTGGAAAGCCTGCTCTTGTACGGTGTTATACATTCTCAGCTCCTACAGATGTCAACAGAGAACAGCCATATCTGGCAGGGCAAGGACTGAATCCCAGCTATGCTTATACACAACATGGAGCTGGGACTTGCTATCAGCACTCCCACGAACTCAGAAATCCATGTACTGCTTCAGACTAGAGTCCACATTCTGCACCGAGTTTTCCTCTAATGCAGAGTAAAACTGCACTGCTGACTGGAGTAACAAACACTGGTCCAGCATGCCTCTAAGGACCAGTGCCAGACACACATTCTGTGACATGACCCTCTTTTCCTCTATGGATCAACAATTCCTAATGCCAAGATAAATGTAGCAAAACTTAGAATTCAAATGTGTTCATTCAAAACTGAGCTGTTACACCGACAGGGGGTACAACACTGTTTACCCATGACAACTCAATTATGCCTCATACCCCCAGGAAGTTATACAAAAAAGGAAAAGAACCAAGTTCTCTCCCATGGCTGACTCAGTCCTACCTCCCAGCTATTGCTGTGTGCTTAGCTATGCTCTATTTTTGTCCTTTAAGGTTTGTGAAAGGGATGACATCATTAAGCTTTTAATTTTTTTAAGTAGTGTTTTCATTCAAGACAAGAGCCTTTACTCTTTGTAAGCTGACAGTCCTTCAGCTCAAGCATGCTGAAAAGTCTAAACATTAAAAGAAATGCTGTAACAACACTACACAGAAATAGCTTGTTCCTCCTGTGACAAATAGTTTATAGAGGAAAATAAATGAGTAAGCATAGTAGGCATAAAATCAAGCACTCAATGCAAGCTGGTGTTGAATGACAAAGATTAAAACAACATCACACAGTTCTCATTCACAGACATGATCTGTTCTGAATCAAGGCAGAGTCCTGTAGGGATCTGTGCATAATATGACTACAATAGTATGTTTTCAAAATGGATAGAATGGAAGCCTTCTAGGCAGCCTCAGCTCCATGCCTTAAATTTCTAGTTCTTGACCAGAAAATTAAAAAATACAGAAGATGCTTTTTCTCTCTTCAGTTTGGTACAAGGTGCCTGTTCCAGGTTAAGTCACTCCGAAAGAAATTAAGGACTTTCCTTAACTGCCTATGAAAGTGTTAAAAAACTTTGATTAAATCAGTAATCTCATAATTATCAAGAATTACCACTAATATGAAGAATTTTGATTTATTATAAAGAAAAATTGAAAACTATTAGGAAAACTGAATAAAATACCTGAATTGCATTTTGGTTTGTATTTGATCAATCACCTCTGTTCAAACTAGTGTAACTGTAAAAATAGGTAAGTAGTAGCCTAGGAAAGAATGGTAAATGCTATCTTTTACTCTCAGTTCAACTGAACTCTGGAAGATTATTCCCAGCTTTGTCTGGGAAATTTCAGTTCCACCACAGGAACGCTCCTTAACAAATTTTTAAACCCTTCTTTAAGGTAAATCTGAAGGACAGATTTAACAGCATCTTCATTTAAAAATAAATTATATTGTGTTTGACTCACAAGTTAGCTTAAAGTAGATTTATGTAAGGAAAAAAACCCCACAGGCAAACCCTTTCGTACAATTAATGAAAACCCCCCAGAGCACAAGAAAGTAATGCAAATCACAAATCTGTGCTAATCAGCCAAAGACTAATCACACACACATGCAGATCAACACTACTATTTGCAGCACTCTCACTGTGCTCTGAATCCGACAGAAGTGCCATGCTTTTACTCCAGATGAAACACTTCCTGGCAAATGAACTGTGGCAGTTTTGCTATTTGGCTCTTTTATTGGTATTACTATGAATGAGTTCAAGACTGGTCTAAAGTAATTTGTGGCTACCAAGTCAGTGTGCAGCAATCACTGATTAGGAAAAGCTTATTCACTTTCACTGAACTCAAAAATATGAAAGCAGCACCTATTGCTAGGAATCCTGGTCCTTTAAAAAGGGTTAAAAAAACAAATGTTGAAACAAGAGGTGGGCAGAGGACCAACAATGACTAAGAAAGAAAATAGAGCACAGGTGGTTACTGCCAGGCAAGAAGAAAAACCTTCCTGTTTCACCAGAGGTTGCAAAACACACAAGAGAAAGGACACATGATACCACTGGGAGAAAAAGTAGTATGTGACTACAAAGGTCTGACACTGTGGCCAAACTTCAGTAGTGAGCTGTCATGGTAAACAACTTTTTAACTCCAATTTCTTTACAAGGGACAAAAAGCCCTACTAAAACTTTGATCATCTCAAAAATCCTCTCCATGCAGCATGACTGGTGAGGACCCAGCAGCCTGGTGCCCTGAATCCCAGACTGAGAGTCTGGAAGCCTAAATCTTCTCCTGTACTGCTCCCACAGCCTCCTGTTACCTCCATAAGTTCTTCACTGCTTTCTGTTGTGTTTCTACCTACAACATCAGCACTGGCAGAACACTTATGACTAAAATACCACCTTCATAGCAATTTAGCACACACCCCAGGCCACCAACACACAAAAGTGCTTGTCTCAAGCAGGAGACAGAATCTGGGAACTAAGGCAGCAGCAACCTCAGAGAGCTGTTTAGAGTGATTATGTTCTGAAGACAACTGCTAGCTTGGCCAGACCCTTGCAAAACTAAGGCAAAGGCTGATGCTGATTCCTGAGAATCACTGCCCTGGTGTCGTGGGGAGAGGGGCTCACCCAGCTTGCACCACTTGTGGCATTGCTGTTCTCATCCTCAAACAGACCCCACAGGCACAGGGGACTTAGATACAGGATAAGTGGTCTGTGATCTAAGAATCTTTTCAGAAGTTAACAACTGTCAGCAGACAATACAGTACAGGAATTTTTTTCTTTTACAACTTATTTGTTTTTAAGTAGGTAAATTTAGCTGATATGCAAGTAAGCATTTACAATAACTAACTTTGGTAGATACTAGGAATATGAGATGCATAACAAAAGCTTTCTTTAGAAGTCCAGTGTTATTGGAATTAGTGCCAGTCTATGCACTCATTTCTATGGATTTAAAAACCCTAATTTAGAAGATCTGGAGTGAAGACTAAACACTGCAACATGCCACCCTGAGAACACAGTCTGACCCGTCCATTAACACATGAAACAAGATGCAGCCAAGTAAGGAACAAAAAACAAAAAACAAAAACAAACAAAAAACAAAAAACAAAAACAAAAAAAAAACCAACCAAAAAAAACAAACAAACAAAAAACCAACAAAAAAAAAATTGCATCAAGTACCCAAAATGTCACCAGAGAAGACCAAAAGTAACATAAGACCATTTTCAGCAGCTGTGGTACACAGAAATACTGTAAAAATAAACTGATCTAATGAAATAACTATTTTTTTCCAGTAAATTTAAGCATTAAGACTCAAATCAATGTATAAATACAAATATGTCATCAGACAGTTAAACCCAAACATTTGGCACTGAGCTGGTTAGGGAAAAAGGAAAAACAACGGTGCAATTAAAGACTGCAATTAAATTGGAATTTTTTTTCCCCTGGAACTACAATTCCCCATCTTTTTATTTACATCCCTAAATATGCATTGTTAAACCAGAAATAGTCAAGCGCTTTGAGAGTGCTACCTTTAGTAAAGGAAATTAAGCCAAACCTCTAGGAACTTAGTTGCATCAAAAAAATTTAATTAAATAATTAAAAAAATAAAAGCTCATTCCATCCTCTTTTCTCAAAGAAGTGTCATAAACTGTCCCGGATCTCCCCTTCTTCCACAGATGAAAGGGATGAGCTTTCACTGTCTGAGTTCTCTGCAGGTTCACTGCCATCTGAGGATACAGATCACAAAAAACAAACAAGCAGTTAGTTTCAGCAACGTTGTTTGCTCAGCAAACAGAAGCAGTTTCATGTCTTCTTTTCCTTTTAATCACTCTTTTATTTAGGACAGCTATTTCATAAGACATAACCAGTTTCCTGACATAGGATAAAGCCCTGGATAGGACCTCATTGTTGAAGGAGAAAGCAAGACAATGTTGACAATTCCTTTTACCTTTTAAATCTTGGTCCTTCAGTCAAGTAGGAAAGCAGAGTAACTAACCCCCACAGAATTCTAGATCTACTGAGAATTTAAAACTATTCTTTTGGCTTGTTTTAAATGTTGTTTTCTGGGATGTCACAGACATATATCACAACTGTAATGAATTATTAATAATTTACACTTTTCTTAGCATTTCAGTTAAGATGTGGAACTACAGAGAAATTGGAAATGGAAAATTAAAATGATGTAGCTTTGTGCTTCTTCCACATGCTCCAGTATCCCAAAGATAGTGATAAGCTATGTAAATCCATAAGCTAAGGCTGGTGAAGTTCAAGGTACACAATAACTTGTGCTTTAGGACACAGCTATTGTGCTCTGCTGAGATCGTATAGTGAAATTCTCATCTCCAAAACTGGTCTTCAGCCTCACACCCCACAGATCCTTCTTTAACAAGCACTGACCCAGGTCACCTTGCGCTGATGTCATCAAATGCCACTTGGTTGGTGACACTCAAGCAGCACAAAAATAAACTACAGCAAAGCAGGCCCATGATTCACACTTTGTTTTCATTGTTATTTTCAGTATTTGATCTATAAATTTAAAGATGTTTTTGAGCATTTAGTATCAGATGTTTCATTAAGAGAATGTTACCAAAAGGAAGCTTATGAATTATAGCTACTGTCTGGTCAAGATAAGTTCTACAGCTGGCAAACACAGATAACACATAGGACACAGTGTGCACCTGTATAGTTTCCAAGGAATTTGTTCAAGAAAATAGAAGCATTTCACCCAGAAACATCAGAGGTCACATTTTGTCTACACTAAATCTAGTGTATAATCAATTAACATTTATATGTCAGATATGTACTGAGTAATGCAAAAAGTAAGGCCTGTGAAAGCTTCTATAATCCCCTGCTATCTTCAGCCATGACTGACCTTGTATGCTGAAATCAGAGCACCTGTAGTTTTTGCTGTTAAGCAAGTCGAGCAGCAAAACATCACATAAAAGAATGTGGCAATCTTCTGACTCACAGCAACACTCAACAGATAGATTTTACTTCTGTCTGTTACAGTGATATTTAACAGGAATTATAGACTGTCTTCACTAAAAAAGAGCATATTTGTATGATGCTGATAGCATTGCCTATAAATTAAGATTGCCCAATCCTTCTCACCATAAAACTGTCTGTAGTTTACTTATAATGTAAAATTTAAAGTCCAAGTTTAAGTTTTCCAGTGGTAGTTTCCTTCCTCAATCTTTATTTTTGTTATGTAGTTGAAAATTTCACCCAAAATACTTCAGCCATTTCTGAAAAGAAGAATAGGAGAAATAGGCTTTATACTCATTAAATCCTAGCAGTTTCTCTTTGAAGGTGTCCAGCTCTAGCTATCCCTCAGTCCTTGGGAGCTACTACTTGAATCTCAGGGAGAATGGTGATCTTTCCTCAGCAGGTGCCTGTTGCTGTGGCTATGAAAACTTGATTCTGTTGTTCCTGGGGAAGGGGGTAGATCTGAGCTGCTTAGGAAGGAAACAGTATTTTAGCAATTAAATTCCCACAAGACTTTGCCTCTTGTTCTAGCCTGGGTTCCTTAGAAATAGGGTCAGCAGGGTTATGGCTGCCTGAGTCCCCATGCTCAGCAGACACCCTGCCACATGTCCACTCATCAGTGTGGCAGCTGTTTGCCTGGAATGCAAAGGGAGGTCAGCAGCTAGGCTCTGGGACGAGTGCTCCTCCAAGCATGCCAGGAGGCAGAGAGGAAAGGCAGCACTGGTGGCAATAGGATCAGCAGGATGGATGGCTTGGGAGGAGCGAGCCACTGATACAGAAAGCCATACATGGCAAAGAAACTGGACTGCAACAAACACAGAAGATGCTGTAGCAGAAAGGTCACTTCTTGGGAGATGGGAAGGGGCTAAAATACTTCTCTGATTACAACAGACTTCTTCCTGGACAGTCTGGAGGTTAACATAAGGTTTGCACTCTTAGCAATTATCTGTGAATGCAACTGCTAAAGCAAACTGAAAACTGGTTTATTCCTGCTATATTCTGTAAAGATGACATACAAAAGAAAAGCACAATGATTGCGACACACTAAAATGGTACTTTGTCTTTAGGCAGAGTAACAGCAACAAAAAAGTCCTCCAGCTTTTATATTGATGTAGTGAACATGCTTTTCCTCAAAGAATCTGAAATTACTGTCACATGCTTCTACTCTGAATAGAAAAAATACCAAGAACACAGGTTGCCAACCTAACTCAAGGCCAAAGTTGATTATTATCTTAACCAAGAAGATGGCAATAAGTTATGATAAAAGTTGTGAAAATCATGGTATTTTTGCCATTAGCTGTAACTTTTGCTATGTCATACCTTAATAGGGAGCTATCAAATTCATTTTTATGGAATCTATAGAAACAGTTGAAACAACAACAACAACAATCAGTGGTTCTCAAAACCTCAAATGGCTGTTAGCGTTCTCAGAACCCCTGCAGGGATATCCACTCATCAGATGATTCCTGCAGCAGAGGAAGGTTACTGTCCTCAAGACACACACTTGCACAGCCCTGTGGTAGAGCTGTCGCCACTTCCAGAGCTATTACTGGCTCTCTCTGACCCTCCTCTTCTGCCTTTTACAGAGTCAGGTAGTGCTGCAGCAGCATGACCTCAAAATACCACTGTTCAATCAACACTTACTTGAATCTATACCCTTAAAAGGACAACCTCCCTATTAGCTCAGGAAACAATGACAACCCTACACAGATTAAGTACATGAGTCAATCAATCGTAATTCCCTCCTGACTTCTAAATCATAGGGGTACAGCTGAGTACTGAAAAGCAAGGCTCCTAGAGAAAGAAATAATGGATAAACTCAAAATAATGGATAAACCCAGCTTCATGTACTGCAGTGTCTGTATGTACACTCCCAGGGTGTGCATCACAGGGCCCAGTTACTCAGACCTGACCCCTACCTTATCCCCTGCTGTGCTCTCTCACTCTCAGAGGCCCCTGCAGTGCATTGCACAAGGAATTTCTGCATGCCATATCTTTGGGTGCAGATTGCTCTCACTCAGGGAATCACCCAGTGTAATCTAGCCAGAACAGCCAAGCTCCATGGAGGTCCAGTATCACTGCTACAATATTCTCAGTCCCGTATTTCATCAGTCAAATTATATACATATAGAGCCATGACTGAGCTCCTGCAGGGAAATAGTAATTGCAAATACATCTCAAAGCTTTTCTGCAAAATTCTGTAAGAATTAGAGACTGGCCCATCACTGAAAGTTATGGGATATGATAACTAAGGTGACTAGGTGGGGGACTAGGAGATGAGAACTGATTCCCTGTTTCAACGGCTGAAATATCTTTTAGCAATCTTTTAGCTTCACAAACATATGCTGGGACATGAAGCCTTTATACTGGAGAGAAAAATGGAAATTAACTTAAAAACTAAAAGCAAATTCCTGCTAGATCTGGATTCTCTTCCAAATTAACTCCAAGACAAAAGTTTTCTCTCAACGAAGTAATTTTAAAAAGATAACACTGCTTTTAACCCACCCAAACAGCAACTTTGCCATTTTGATTTCTAATAACTATCTCACAACTCAGAATTATTCGTCTAATGTTAGAAGCTATGCTAGAAAATAATGGAGAATGATTCCTTTGCATGATTATCAGGTTCACTTAAAACTGATCTTCCCCAGACAGCCTGACTTTTCAGAAATAATCAACTCTCTCAAACTTTGCTACATAAAAAAAAATAGCACAAGTCTGAATAGTTGTTTCACCTCAGTGGCTAAAAATACATAAAAACCCAAGTAAAGCACCAGTAAACAAAGCCAGAAAAACCACATCCAACACAGCTGATGGATTTGTGAAATCAGCCAGCAGTTTTAAGACAAGAGCAATCTTTAAGCTTCAAAAGGAAATTCAAGACATACGGCTCATTCCTGGCAATATCCTTAACTACTGTTTATATAACTAAAATACCCAAGTATAACATAACAGGAAATAAATATATGCTCACCTTGGCCAAGGACCACCATGTCACTCTTCAGTGTTTTCAAGACCACAAATAATGTTGGATACTCAATTATTACTTTGCCTTTCAGATTGTCTAGAAGGCTTCTACTGGCATCCAGTTCATTGTACCTTAAAAATAACAGGAAGTTTACTTTGGATTTTAATACTAGCAAGGACATAATGTACATTTGCTGTAGGAAAAAAAAAAGTAAAAGGCTTTCTGGGATTTCACATGATTTTCAGGTGATACCATGTCCAGAAGAACTACCTCATAATTCAAATTACATATCCAGTCTTATTCTCCAACTACATAATTTTTTTAAACCTTCCTAATATCTAAGCATAAAGAACAAAAGGAGAACGAAAGTCAAATTTCTCTAAGGGTTGAAATGTTTTATTATGTCTTAATGAGTATCTTTAGCAAATAAGTTAAGGACATAGGGTTATCAAAATGGATACCTTTATCAAAATCTAATTCTAAATAAAAATGAACATTTAATATTTTACTTACGGGCTTTAACACTACAGGTTTAATTTACTTGATTAGTAATGTACCTTATTTATCATGTTTGCTTATGAATTACCAATGAAGCCCTAGGAAGATGAAATAAAAAGCTTATCTGAACAACTACTAAAGCACAGGTATACTGGAGCACTTAGAGCTCTGTTTTTGTAGGACAGAGATACTTGTTCTGACACAGGAGCGTTACAGCAATAATTTCTAAAAGGCAGTACAATACCTGCTATGCCAGAGCAAATCTCTGCTCACAGCACCATCAGTGAGAAGCCCCCTGCAGAAATCCCCACCTATGCGTGTGCTCCAGAGGCACAGCACTGGGATGTGCAATCCCTTCCCAGCAAAGGGCTCCTCTTCAGCCCGGAGAGTGAAACCAGGTACATAACAAAGGATAGCACAGCAATGGAAAGCAAACTGAGCATCCTCTCCACAATTACCCTCTCAAACTGTAATGTTCTCTCCCAGCTCTTTAACTAGAAATCTGGACGTGGGATTTTGCAGAAAGGAAGGGGTATTTCAAAGGCTTCTGAAAGAGGGACCTTGTTGCCTTCACTTACCATGACAGAGGCATCCAAGGGATGCTCTGATATTATTATGCTGCAATCTGAGTTATGCAACTTTCTGTATGCAGCATTATTAAATTATCAGTAAGCTACTGTATCAGCTAAGGGCAAATGAAGTTCAAAACCAAAATATACTGTAGGCAGTACGTAGGGTATTTCCCATAGCTGCTCTACCTCCTCTGATCATTAACATATTATATAGCTGTGTTTTCTTTTGCCAAAATCAACATGGGATAGGTGAAGGAAATTATATACTTGATGATTTACAATAATGTGTGATTAAAAGCAGTACATTGGGAGTCAGTACACAAGGAGAGTATTGGAGGTAAACCAGGATTTGAGTTCCTGGGATTTAAGGGAAACTTAGTTTGAGCAAAAATTCTCTCATATTCAACTTCAAATCATCATGAAAATATTTGGTTTCATGTTTCTCTCAAGCCAAAGTAATTACAACCTCTTCTTACTGAAACCCTTGAAAAGGGGTAACAGTATATTACATGTCTTATTGAATGAATGCATTCATAAGTTGTGGATTAACACACATGAACAGAAACATATTTACTGCTTTATTTACAGTACCCTAAATGCAAAGTATGGCAATACCTTTCCTTTGGAAAGGACCTCAACACATTCCTTTCTGGTTAAGCAAACATTTACCACCAAGAGGCTAAAGTAATTCACATGCCACAATACACTTTCCATTATCTCATATTTTAGACAAAACATCTTTAGCGTCCAGCTTGGCATAAGATAAAACATTTGTACTTAAAACTATTTTATGATAGTAAATTACTGAAGTGTTAGGTCACTGAGTCAGAGCTTTATCTTTTTTTGTAAAGTAAATTTTATTGGTCGACAGTGACAGGAAAAACATCTAAATTTTTAGTCCATAATGTGGGCTGTAAACTTCAGGAAGAATATAACAAAGGAGCTTAATGCTTCTCTTATTTAAACTTGTCTGATACTGTATATATTACCCAAAATATCTAAGTTTACCACATTTTCTATTTCATATACAAGTGCAAGTTAAGGTTTTCTGCTAATCCACCTGTCAGGCTCTTCCTTGACTGTGCATGCTAAAGAGATCTCAAAAGAAAACTATTATTCATCATATCAATTCCAAAGTCTACTAAAGAACAGCTCCCGAGCAAGACAAATTTTTCAGGTTATCTCAGAAAGACCAGGTCATGATAAAAATCTTCCCAATTTCACCACAGAGCTAGAACAAAGTCATACATCAGAGGGTGAACAATAGAGACCTATGGGCAAAAGAAGACTGCCATGTAGGGTTTAACCAGAAGCCTACACATACACACACACGCACACACACAAACATTTCTAATTTTTACTTATGAAAAGGCTAGACCTGTTTAGAGAAAAATGAAGTTAAATAGTCTTTTTTTACAAGTTTTGTAGTATCCTGTAGAGGTTATTCACCAGGATGAACTGAGGATGTAGAGTAACACTGGCAGAGTAGGCGCTTACATGTATGTGCAGCAAACTGGTCTCACCACAAGCAGGAGATAGAAGAGGGAGAACACCACAGATAGTACCAGATATCCTTTAATCACCACTTTTACCCACTAGTTTTGTATCATTGGGATTGCACAGCCTGCATGAGAAGAACCCATAAGGAGCTGTAACCTTCTTCAAACCCATCCTTCACCGTGCACTTCAACTGACAACCCAGTGAAACAAAGAACAACCAGTGTAAGTCTATCCTTTCGCTTGGACTCTTCCATACTCCAGGACCACCTGCAGGAACCAACTTAACCAAGGCTGCCATCCTAAATGAGCTCCTTCAGCCCTTCATGCTAGGATGGATTTGAGAAAAACCTGGCTCCAAACTAATTGACCATGCCAACAAAACCATTGCCTTAACATCCATCTTCACATCTTTCTTTTAAACTCTCCTTCTGCTTTCTGTTTTCTCTCTGTACCATTCATGCAAACTGTCTGCACTATGGTTTCCTGATCCCTGTATTCAGCAGGACTCCTCTTTGCATATCCCCTCTCCATCTTCTTTCTTTCCTGGTATTTACTTTCCACATATTTTCTCTTTCTCTTCCTTATGTTCCCTCAGCCTCCCTGAACAACACTCGCTATCGAACACGCTTTGCTGATTATTTTCTTGCCCCAAGAAAAGCTTTATGCCCATGTCACAAAGTAAGAAATAGGCCTGGATTTTTTCTTAACAAGAAATGACTCCATTTGTAAGGACCACAAAGAGATGATCTTAGCAGACAACCGCTTTTGATTTTAGCTGGAATGAATTAACAATAACTGCTTTTTGAAGAACCAAAATTAAGCAGAATTTGCCTGCTAGCAGGCAGTTTAAAAAGCCTACAAAAATTGTGACAATTGAGAAAATTTAGCAAGATTCAGCAATCCCACATCAGTTCCCATACAAACCATTATATTTGCTCTACGAACAGTTGTCACCTTTCACAAAATACTGAAATTAATGTGCCTCTGCACTTCTGATAGCATCTGTGAGTTTCTGCAAAGGCTAGTTTCACTATCTACTGTTATTCCACCACCTTCCAGGAATTCAACACTTCAGTCTCCTAATCTGTCTCCCACAGGCAGGAATGCCACATTAGGTCACTGCATCACAAGAAGTTCCCCTCAAATGGAGCCTGTGGCAATAATTGCAGTGGCGTAACTTGTCTCCATGAATTCAGACAGCAGGAAATTCCCTGCTGATCAGGTTTTCCTGAATGTCATCTACAGGAACTTTTTACTATTTAATAATATTAAAAAAAAAAAGTGCAATCTGGAATTAAAGATAAATTGTAGCCATGTTATTTCTTTAGTTTGGTCTTCTATACACCGAAAAAGAGAACAAACAAGTTTTAGCCATCTAAATAATTGTAAATATTACCAAAATGTGTATTTGTGTAATGACATTCATGATTTCCCTGTGAGAGTGATCTACTAAACTGCTTGCACATATTTTACACAAAGATGACTTTTTTTTCCTAGAACTGAGTGGAAACATCGAGGTATTTACTTGGCATAACTCAGATACAATAAATCACACTATCTATTTTGGGCCTAGTCCTAAAAATCCACAACCAAGCTTACACTAACGTATGGGAAGAAAAAAGGACTTTTTTCATCAGACCAAAGAGGGTAGCATTTCCTTGGTATCTGCATATGCCTAGAAGCGGGCAAAGACTGGGTACAGCATTTAAAGTCTCTCCCAAGCACTCATTCTGAAGTGCTGCAGTACAGCAGAGATAATAACTAACAGATGGACTTTCATTCCTAAGTGGTGAATAACCTCTTCGTGTGGTTATGATTTGGTGAACATGGAAGTAGGGAAATGCTCTCTTGAATTAGGTATGAAAGGAAAATTGTATGGCAGAAAGCAAATACAATGTATTGAAATAATGCACAGTATTTATATTTAACTTTGTCACTAGAATTCTGACATTCTAAAAAACCTAAACCAGTGAATTTGATTAGTAATTTAATTTGAAATTAGAATACTCAATGCGCAAAACAGCAGAGATCTTAGAAATAAACAAACACAAAAAACCACCCAAGACTTGTCATAATACTTCCTTTATAACTAACTCTTATCAACAGCAAAACAAAATGAAGGAATACTCTCCCTGAACACTCTTATAAGGAAAGAGAATGGGAATCTAGTCCAAGTTGATATTTTAATATTAAAAAAAAAATACTACAGTTTACAGAAGTATTTAAAACCTGCCAGCTCCTCCTTCCACTCTTGGTTACATTTCTTTTCCTGCTCTAGGACTTCCATAATTTGCCTCAACAGATGTTCATTAACCTCTCCTCCATACCAGTGATACCCGCATAACTTAATCAATACCAGTACAAATCAGATGCCTGGCCAAACCCTTTTCAAGCAAAATCCCTATCATAAGCAACACTTCCATCAAAAATGTGCTTTATCTGGGGGGAAAAAAAAGAACATTAGGACAAGAAACCTTCTCTGATCAATCATTTGGACTACAAATCCTGCTAGGAACTAGCTAAAAAAGTACAGGAAGAGAAGTTGCCAGCGTAGCAGGAAAGCATCTTGGACATCATCACCATCTCCTTAACTACACCAACATTCACAGAGCACCTAAAGACACAGCCAATTAATGAGAAAATTATGAAGCTGTTCTTTTTCCTTGTCGTACTTCAGCCATAGTTCATCCTCAAACAATGACCATATTAAGACAAGATGTAACAATTCAAGGTCTCCTTTCTTTCATGGGCTGAGAAATCTAAGAACTGTTGAAAAGTCAAGTGTAAAATGGGGAAAAGAAAAACTGAACTCACAACCCCACTCTTACGACAAACACATTTCAGGGGGTTTAAAAATCGCGGAAGAAAAAAAAAGCAATACCCAGGTGAAGATAGCAGGAACAACAACTGTCACCTAAATTACTTGACACAACAGTAGATGTCCAGAAAAACTCATTGGTGTGTTCACCTCTACCCTAGAAAATATACAAAACAGTTAATGGAGAGAGAAGTAAAGTAAGAGTTCAAGAATGTCACCGTAGAAGCACAAAGGCTATCCTTGTTTAAGCCTCTTGAGAATGAGGGATTTGCACAAAGGAAAGAAAAGCACAGTAAAAGTTGTTTAATGGCAGTAATGGAAAAATATATCAATTGATGGCAAAACCCATGAAGCAGATAAGGCAACTGCTTCAACAATTTAGTGGACTGAGCTTTAAGAGTGATGTGGTAAAAGAATTCAGGATCACAATAATGATCTAAAGATTAACTGAAGTACAGAACATTCTGCATCTTTTAGTTATAAAACAAAGTACAATAAAACAAAAGGAAAATGTGAAACCAGCAAATGTCAGTTTCTTGCATTTGGCAGAATTTGGTGCAAAGAATACAGAAATAAAGTGATACTGAATTTCAAGAATGCAAATACTTTCCCCATCTCATAAGACATAATGAAAAAAAAGAACAAAAATCCAGCAGCAAGTAAAGATGTTATAATTCAAGTGTATCACAGCAATAGCTCTTTACACACATGGGAATTTACTTAGCTTGTGAAGCCAGGCAGCTTCACAAACTGCTCAAAAGCTCAAGGTTTCCAACTCTCTAAATATTATAGAGCTGACATATGAAAAAAATGTAAACCACAATCATGTAAGGCCACTATATGACTTAGATAAAGAAACAAAACAGCCTGAGTTAATGCTAGCCAGAAGACTTATTATGAGTATGAAATTTCACAAGGGAAAAGTTCTGATTAATAACACAGTGAGTTGGCTACTGCAGATGAATGCCTTAAGTTTCAAAACCTGAAAAGGTATCAGTGGCATATTTAGTACCAGTAAAAGCTGTGCATGGTTCCCCAAAAATGCAGAGAAGTCAAAATATGAAACCTGTACCACTAATACAATACTGCCATGGTCACAGGGATAAAGCTAATGTTGTAAATCTACTTTAATGACAGCATACTGATACACAGCCCCATGAAACCTAACTGTAAATAATTTTAGAGGTAAAAGTTGTACCAAAGAGTATCAAGAGATGCAATGAAAATCACTTAATATATCAAGTTCAGAAAACTAATACATCAAATCTCATTTGACAAATTAACACAAGCAAGCAGTACACTGCTAAAATAAACAAATATAAAAGTGATGAGAAATCAGTCACTGTAAATTGGAAACACTTTTGTTATTATGCTTGGGTTAATCTAATGAACCTCCACTCAGGAAGAATTGATCCTTCTCTAATTTTGAATCCCTGAATAGCAATTATTAACTTTCAAATTTAGCTCATATGGAAAGAGTCTAAATTCCTTTAACACTCTGTATTGAATGGTGGAAAAATATTCACAAATTTTATACTTATTTTCATGGGAATCCCAGTGTCATAAACATTCCATTAAGGTAACAGGTTACCAATGCTTTACAATGAAAAGGAAAAGCTATGAAGTAAAGAAAACAAATTACTCTCTCGGGAAACAAGCAGGAAGGTCAATTCCCTACTAGGCAATGTTGAAACAATTGGCCCTAGCTCACTTCCGTCAAAAGAGAGAAAAAAAAGAGGGATTCCCTTTTGGCAGGATCAGGAGGAAATAACAGGTTTTCTCCTTTCTGATAAGAACATGAACAGGTTGTCCTCTACTCTGTCTCTTTAAAAACACTGATGGCTATGCTGCCATGTTTTCACAGTGCTGCAGATTCCAAGTTCAGCCTATCACTTCAACTGTCCAGGGCAGTGTTTGTATCCTTGCTTCTAGAAGCCTTTTCAGTCTTCCCATGCTCCTGGCCCCCGAAATTAAGGAACTATGCTAAATTTAAGTCAGCATCTCATTGCTCCTTTCTTCCAAGAAACCAGTAGCAAATCCTCTTTTTCCTTCAGAAGAATATTTTAACAGCAACACACAGAATTGAACTAAGCCCCTCAATAGATCTCACAACTCTTATTCTATACTGGAACAGGACAGAGTTTGAATGTCACTTTGGTTCTACAGCTCATTTTCACCAGCTCCTTCCCTCAGCCAAGGGGCTACAGATTATTCAACAGGGTTTTTCCAACTATAGTATTTTCTTGAATTTCATAGCCTGTTTCCCTGCCTTCAAGTCTGCCTTACATGTGCATGCTATAGAGCAGATGAACTTGCATGAAGACCTTTTCCATATTATACATATATTTCATAGGTACATACATATAGGGGAGTTCCCCTCTGTTCTCCAGCAGAAGTGGCAGGCTGGAGCAAACTGCAAGATCTGGTCTTTGTGAAACAGTCTTTTCTAGCTGCACATTCTAAGAGAGGACAGAAAATTTGCCTGTGCCTGTGCTGGGTAGGCTGTTCCTATGCTTTAAACCCAGACTCGACGAGAAAAGAGGATATTGTGTACAGTTTTTCTGGTTTAGAATTTGTGGTCTGCCTACCTGCTTTGCAAGTATGAAGTGTCTGAGGGTCTTCATATCTGCCTGTGCTGCTTATAGAACACCACTACATGGCTGGACAGGCCAAACTATGACTGAAGCCAACTGTAATGCTTTTACTGTTCTCTCATCCTCCACCTCTTTACTTATATATTCCTCCTCTGTAAGCTGTCTGTATTTAACTTGCTGTACTATAGACAGCAGAATTCTGGAGTGGAGCTTATGATTTCAAATAAATCTTTGTGCAATAAATGTCTCAGTCAGCAACTCTAGCTGGGACACTCTAGAAACTCTAATGCAATACCATTAATTATAAAACAGTTCATCCAAAAGAATTCAGCATGGATTACAAAACACTGGATTGTTACTTTAAAAAAAACAGGCATCTACTGGTTCATAAAGGAATCCCTTTCAAGAAAAAATGATTGCACAAGATAGTAAGATGGACAAACTCTGGGTTTTTTTGAAATCATCCCAAAAATCTTTTGAAAGGTCAAGTAATTGTAGTCAGACATCACAAGCATTTAACATTTAGAATCTGCAGGCTACAGATTCTAACCATACACACTATGCTCAGCAATGAGTAGTTTTTTGCTTTCCATCTCTGTTGTGTAACAGAGGATTTCACTAGCCAGGAAGAAAAGTGACTGTTTTTTACAGTAAAAGCCGTGTAACCTGGCATCTGCTGCTCTGCATTGCTTTTGTCAGCAGAGAGACTGACATTCAGATAAAGAAGGAGCATATGAAAAATGACACTGAAATGGCTGCAGTAACAAACTAGGAAGTCTGAAATGATCTGCAGGAAAACGTAAGGAAGTTTTCAGTAAGAAAAGCAAGAAGTTTTAATTTAAAAAACCCCACAAACCAAAATCCAACAGTCTGGGGGAAAAACAGCAGCATATATTAATAAAGAGGAGTGCTGTGTTTAAGAAACAGACTACAGACCAAATCCTATTTCCCCTTGACCAGCACGAAGTCACCGGTGTCTGACTACAGTTGTGCAGAATGTGAAGAATGACTATTGTAAGCTGGGTCCCTGCTTTTGTAAAGCTGGCAGAGCTGATTTTGTGCCAGCTGCTGCGAGCTACAGAGAAGTAATGAATTCTACTGTCAATCTTCTGGCATAGGTTAAAGCCAGCTTGGGGTCTGTTCCAACTCATGCCAAGGCCAGCATTTCAGCCAAGGATTTGTATCCTTAATTCCTGTCTCATGTATATTGTCTACTACACAAATGAGAAAAGAAATTGCTTCCTAAGTAAGACTAGAGAATAATAAATAAAGCACACCACTTTTCAACATTTGCAGAAAACGCAAAGGAAGAAATAATGCTTGAAACGTGCTAATTCTAGCACACATGTTTTGCAAGATGAAGTAGAATTTTTGAAACAAGGTCATAATATGATGATAAAAAGAATTGATTCATGCACCACATTAACAGCAGTGACTTTTTAAAGAAACTGAGTTATGTGTGAAAGGCAGAAAGCAAAGACTGTAAGTTCTCTTGAACTTACACAAAGTTTTTCACAAAAGCTTTTACATGAAGTTATTCACAAATCATAATGCAGAAGGAAGTGCCCAAGGAAGAGAGCATAAAAAATTAAGGAAAACATTAACAAATCAATACTTGAAGCTACCTTCAACATATTTCAATAATAGGGTTTTAAAAATAATCTTAAAGTAACTGACGAAGCAAGTATCTAATAGACATTTTTAAAGATAAGGAAATAAATAATCTAAATGCTACATTAAAAAAGTGGTTCCATTACATTTCTACTACTTTTTGAATTCCAGGATAATTTTCCAAAAATCTGTTGGCTTATTTGCCCATACTAAGACAAAAAGCTTCACCTTCCTAAATATATTACTGTGACTACTGCAACCTACTGATGTGATCTAACCCATAGTTATTTAAAAACAATAGACTACAAAAGAAAATTCTCTTTGAGCACAGAGCTAAGTCATCCAAGGAAATAACTCTCATTTCTGCCAGCTGATCTTGAGACAGGGAAGTGATCCAAAATTACTAACATCATCCAGCCTTCTGGAAAGCAACTGAATTAAATCAGTTAAAGCAAAAGAAGTGTTCACCACCATAAACAATGGCATTTAGTAGAGGAGAACCTCTGATACTTGTTTAGCAGATTTTCTTCCCTGTGGTCCACAAGAATTATGTGACAAACATGCCATTATTCTCATGTGCCCCAGCCAGTGCAACCACAGACAGTTAAGAAGCCCCTTGATGCTGGAACTGGCACAAAAATCCTTTTGGTATTTTTTGCTTTCTGAGTAATTGAAGCATGAGCTACACCAATACTTCTGATACAGAAAATAATTCTACAACTGATTCTGCATCCAACCCTGTATGATGTGACAGTTTTACAACAGGAAAGTGACAGGATACAATCTGGTACAGTTCTGTACTCCAGCTCCTCCATGGATTTGCTCTACTGAAAGCAGTGGCCTTTGCAAAGCTCTTAAAGGCAACCAGACTGTATTTTCCAGGCACCAAAATATTCTGCTGGTGCATACTCTGACCTCCAAATCCTCAAAAAGTTTTCTGCAACAACTTATTCAGAAACAATTCTCACATGCTACTCTGAACAGGCCAAAAAAGAACATTACTATATAAAGACCTAACACTGATGTTTAAGAAAGCATTCTTTTTCAATTCTATTAAATCCTATGCATGTGATTAAAGTGTCAACTATCAAAACTAGATTAACGCAAGATGTTACTGAACCCAGTAAAAGAGATATTTAGTTTTTGTGGTTTAACCTCATGTAGATTTATTTAATTGTGACTGAAAGTATCTACTGCAAATTAAGTTTAAGTTGCAGTTATTTCTCTTACAGAAATAGGATCATCTTACATGGTAAGGCCAAATAAATTAATTTCTCATTAATTATCTGCATTTACAAAACTACCTAACTCTGACTACTAACTTAATAATAAAAAAGACCAAGGATCTTTTTGATTTTGGGAAGGGCTGGTTGCTGTTTTGGTTCAGGTTTTTTTGTTACACAAAGCCTGATAAGGCTATTCTCAGGAAAGTGAGAAGGTGTATTTCCCAAACCACACTATATAATTTGGCTGTGGCACCTTTCCTTTCCTTACTGGAAAAAGCAATACTCTTACCATATGAAGTCACTTTGAAGGCATCCCAAATAAAGGTCTGAAGACAGTCAGGACACTAATTTATCCTGAAGAAAGAAAATACTACTTTATGAAAGAATGTAGACTACAAAAATCATCCAAGAGGCAGAAGTTAAACCTTTCTTGGAACAGTTATAGCAGAGGAGAGAATGGACATCAACACTAACTAAATATTGCACAACAGGTGATCGAAGCAAGCAGTACCAAATGGAAAACTATTCTGACCATTCAAACGTAGATTTTTTTGAAACTCCCTTTAAAACCAAAAGGTTGTAAGCAAAGAAGACAGTTACGTAACGCTTGCTTTTTGAAACCCTCCTTTGCATGATTCCTCATAAAGTGTAGCAAATGAGAATATAAACCAAGTGTAACTAAGAGTTATAGAGCATGAAATGACAGGTAAATCTGAGAAGACATGACAAGAATTCATACTGAAAGCAATTCTTACAAGCTGATTTTAGAGAAGACAGAAATAAGAACTTATCATAAAGTTCTTTAAGAACCATCACCACTGATGGTAAAAGACACACAGCAAGAAGAAAGCAAGCACCGTGTTTGGCAGCTATCCATGGTATCTGCACACCAGTGGTTTTCTGAAGTTCTATAGAACTCCTGTGAGAAAGCAGAAATCAATACTTCATGGCTAATTTATATTTCTGGAGAAAGAAAAAATAAAACCCCAAAAATTTAAAGCATTCTACAAAACACCTTTAAACTAAAAGCATGATTTGCTGTGAAACACAGAAAACTGCCAAAACTAAACCATGAACTCCTGTTTCATAAACAATTGCAGGAAATACTAAAATCCTTCTGTAATATACTTATCTTAAAACTAGAAGACTAACATTTTATAATTCTGCTTAAATACTCTCTGAAACACCATTGCACTGCCTCAATAACACAAAATTGTAACTATGAAAAGGATTTTTTTCCAAAAGGTTCTGCTAAGCCTAAAATCAACACCCAATGTAACATATTTACAACTTTTCTATAATCTAGTGCTTATGGAGAAGAAATTTTTCTGGTGGGCACAGGAGTTGTAGATAACAAAACATTCATATAGACTTACATGTATCAGTAGCGTACACCAATCCTACTCCTTCAATCTGCCCAAAGAGTGATGGAAGAGCATTTTGCCATGCAGGAATATACAGCCTAAAATCATGCAGAATGAGGAGGCACAGGATGAAAAATTACACTGAGCTGACAGTGGCACTCAAGGCTACAAAAACCAGCAGTTAATGCTTCCCACTGTTAAAGAAACACAGATAAAGGTGAGGGAGCTCTGTCTCCACTCAGTTTTTGATCCATAGGGAAGACCACTAAGCAGCAAGCAGGTCATGTTTCAGTCACAAGTACTTCCACTGCAATTCCAGCTACTGATTCATAGAGTACGAGCCAATACTCTCCCACTAACTTAGGGATGAGGATCCAAAAGGACAAAAAATCAAAACAAATTCTCTCTTCCTTAACTGTAATGCACTACAGTAAAAATCTGAATTCCCTCACAGAGCCTTTGTCATAACAAATGTGCTGAGAGTGCCTGCTGCCACAGACACAGCCTACGTTGACAGAAGTGACTTTATGCTGACATAGCAGTCCCATCATTTCAAACAAACTTCGTTTTTTCCTTTCAGAGGGGGAATCTTTTTTCAGTATGCTGTTTCCTTGACCTGTCTGCACTGCCCCAGCTGGGCCTGCTCCACCAACTTACATGAAGAGATTAATATAATTTCCAAGTGAGGAACTGCAGTTTTCAAGTCAAGATACACTTCTATTTTAACTTTCTAATGGTTTTCCTATACATTAAACTTTACATTCACTAAGTGGGATAAATACCAATTACTCCAACCTCACTATCAATCAACACAGGCTGATTCTGGGAATAGAGATGAGTCTCAGACTTGAGAATATTTAGGTTAATTTGGTTTGATGAAAAAGAATTCCTGCTCAAATCTGTGACATAAGGAAACGCTATAGATACTTCAGAAGAGGCAAACGGTTAAGTAACAAAAAAGCCCTAATGAGCACATGAGACACTCAACTTCTATATTAAACTGGTTTCTTTCCCAAACCTTTTACACAGCTGTTAAAAAAACAACTTTTCCTTCTTCCTTAAAAAAGGAGATGTGAAAGACCACTGCTTATATTGTCAAGGTCTTTTCAGCTCCTCACACCACCCTACCAGCAAGTAGGCTGGAAGGCACAAGAAGCTGGGAGAATACACAACAAGGACAGCT
Source organism: Irena cyanogastra (assembly GCA_013397155.1). Classification (NCBI taxonomy): domain Eukaryota; kingdom Metazoa; phylum Chordata; class Aves; order Passeriformes; family Irenidae; genus Irena; species Irena cyanogastra. The sequence continues at coordinate 901,416 of VWZV01008957.1, read as the reverse complement.
GATCTCAACCAGCCAAAGTGATATTCGATACTGTATCACACACAGTCAATATTAAAGGCAAATCAAATTAAATTAAAGGCAAAGCTGGCTGGGGGCTGCTGCTTGGGAACTGGCTAGACACTGGTCAGTGAAGGGCAAGCAACTTCACTGGGCATCACTTGTTTTGTATATTCTAATTCTTCTATTATTCTCATCCTTTCCTCTTTTGTCCTATTAAACTAGCTTTATCTCAACACAAGAATTTTAATTTTTTATTTCTGCATCTCTTCCCCATGCCCCTGGGGATGTCGGGTGTTGTGTGAGTACCTGAGCTGTGTTTACCTGCCTACTAGATTGAAACATGACATCCAGTCAACAGGGACCTCCTCAGATCCCAAGGCCTTTAATACACGATCAAGAGGTGTCTTGCCATAACATCCAATACCTTTTCCAGTACTCTGGGATGAAACACATCAGGCTTCATGGACTTCTGAACATTCAGCTGAAACAGCTGATCCCTTACAACTTCATTGTCCACAAATGAGAATTCAGTATTTCCACACTTATAACACTCAGACACAGGGTACTGGGCAGTTCAAAGCCTTTCATGTTTTCTCCCTGCATATAAGAACCAGGGCTCTCTATCTTCAAATTAACTTAAAAACAACAGGTTTCTAGCTGGCAATTCTGGTGGCAAATGTTGCAACCACATATCAAATAATGATTGCAAAGAGGAAAAAAATCAATCAAAATCATTCAGAGTTTGCACTTGAATTTGAATTGAAAAGTACCTTACACATTTTTCAATATTCCTGGGGAAAAAAAAAACCCAGCATAAACTGGAAGCTAAGTTACAGCTAAAATTGTTATAATATACCCTTATTTCTCCCTTAGAAATAATGTATCATATTTTAAGGAAGCATATTATCTACATTTGTTACATTTGAAGACAAAAATGTACTTTCAAATGCCTAACTAGGAATCACTGGTGAACCACAGTAAATTATGATATTAAGCTGATACATATCCTTTTCAGTAACAATGACAACAGGGTGGAGTGTTTAGAATGATATTTATACTAGCACAAAATATTTATTTGACGTTTAATTTTAAAGTTCAAGATTATTGTCTGTTCTGAAAACAAAGAAAACAATTCTGCACAAGTCTGAATTCTGAAGACATAAAAGCCCACACCCAGAAATATGGTAACATGAAGAGTGAGGAGCAAGTAACTTTGAGAAAAATCTGTAATTTCAAATGCAGTGACTGGATTGTGATAAACACATAATTTTTGCTGCACTGATTGAAAAAGATAACTCTCCTTGACTATCACTTCAACTCCCTCTGGGAGGTTAACACATCCACAGCAGAACTTCCAGAAAGAAACAGATGTATGCATTTCTGTGGGCCAATACAGTCATTTAGCATTTTAACACAAACCTGTGCTCTGTTACATTGGCAGGGACTGCTGCTGAAGCAGTTTAGGTATGGGCACACTCACTCAATAATTTCACTGAAACGTCAATGCCGACATATTAAACGACAAAGAATTAGCATTTTTGCAAAATCATTTTTATAACCATTTGTAATTACTCACTGACGTTTAATCCATGAGATTATGTAATCTCCAACTGTAATATCAGGACTAAGAAATGTGTTAAATCTTCTTGTTATTTTTAATTGGTAAGCACATAAACTGAAGAACCACCTTACCTGACAGAGTTTCGGTTCCTGTTTTCTATTTTCATTAAAATTCGCACATCTGATTGAGGAGATGATGTATAGATTTTTAATCTGAAAATAAAAAAGCAGTAAAGATGCAGAAATTATGTATGACTTTTCTCCCTGTCATCCATAAGAGATAGATCTCTTATGCATGTCAACAGCCAAAAGAATGTATTTTTTAAAACAATAACTTGTCACACATTAGGTGTTTTCCATAAATGATGGTTGTAATTATTAGCATGTTTTTCTAATAATTCTGAAGGGTTACTATCACCTCCAGTGAAGTTAATTATGGTTACATTTTTCAGAACTACAATTGCTTTATTTGGTCTTTATGCCATGAGTCAGTTTCTTAATTTTTTGCTGGTTTAAATTTGGTGGCCGGACCCCAGGGTTAGTTGGTTGGTGAATGTTAGGATGGTTTTTGTCACAGGAATTAAAGATGTACTGCTGAATGGGAACTCAGCTCTGCAAGCTGGCAGTGCAGCTAATTTAAGTCATGTATTCAGAACCATTTCCTTTTATTAGTGCATTAGATCAACTAGGCAGGAAAGTTATTCAATACACACCTTTGACAAACTACAGGATCTGACTCCACTGGATCAATGTATGGCTTGAGGATATCAGCAAGTTTTTTATCATCAGGCACCCTTTCAGCAAAGATAAAAATCAAGCATGTGAGACATCCTTCATCATGTACACAAATATCTATTGTGAGTCACCTGGAGGAAGCTGTATATTAGCATGCTACAGAGGCACAGCTGAGTAGTTTATGGGAGGATCGTAAATGTATATCAATACTGCACAGATATGGGCAGCTTTATCTCAGTTTCAGCACTGGGATTTCACAGGCACGTATGAGGAGTAAACAGATGTGTATCTCTAGTTTCTAACCCTGCAAAAGAAACATGCTGTTCCTTCAGCCCTAGGGAAGAGACAAGGACCAAATTCTCATCTCCCTTCAGGCTAGGAAAAAAGGAGAAACATTTGTCAATAAAAGCTTATTTTTTTGCCTTTTCAAAACCTGTTTGTGGACTTTCCTACAAAGCAAACAATGCAACCATTTCACCCTGTATGAAGGTCAGAGCGCAGGTGAGGAGGGGTGGCAAATCGTGCTGAACATCTGCTCCACGAGAAGAGAGTATGTCAGGTGTAGGGGTACTACTATTATAAATATACAAGCTCTCTATTTACACAGAGAGAAGGACTAACAAACATTATGCCTGATTTGGAAAGTCTGCTAGCTTTCAGAAAGAAAAGGACTACACAACTTACAATATTTTTTAGATTGAAATGCCCTTTTATTTAAGACTAAAATGAATACCTGAGTTTACCTTGTATAACAGAACTCAGCAAGAACTGATCAAAATATTTTGCAGTTCAACTTCAGCAGATTAATTTAAACTTTATAAAAATCTTTTTTTAAAGCTCTGTACCCTTTTAAAGTGTATTCAGCATGACAGTGAGGAAATATGAGCTTCAAATGCCAGTAGAACTTGTTCTCCCTGTAAACAAAAAGAAATGCATATTCTTAGTCTTAATTGGTAAAAACTACAATTTTTTTTCTATGATAAAGCTTAGTAACCTACAGCATGGGTGCAGAAGAAAATACATGGTTAAGATTTTGAATGGCTTCAAAGACTAAAAGGGGCACGCAGAGAAGCTGAGATGTCCTTTGAAAGATGTAATGCTCCCACATCCTGCTAAATTTCAAGTCCTCAAGGGATGAAAATCTGTTCATTACAAATATAGTAAGATACCACCAATTTACTGATCAACAGTATTTTACATTTTAAAAGTGAGTATAATCCAGCTACCCTTTAATTTCAGAAAAGAAAACTGCTTTTTGGCATCATATCACCCAGGACAGATTACCAAACCTCTACAACAACAATAGCCAGAGTTCCAGGTGAGGCTGGGTCCTACAGAACACAGGGGTCTCAACTTTTTCCAGCAATGATGGCCTCAACAGAAAATGTGTCATGGCCAGGAAAGGAAGCTGCCTTCTGGCATAACATGGATAAGAGATGTTAGAAAGTACAAACATTGTACAAAAAGATCATAAAACTACTGGTAGAGACAAAGTGATGTCACGTTCCTTTCTTCTGGATGTTAGTTGTTATTTTTAAGACCCACCTTCCCTTTTCAGCTACAGAAGCTACTGCAGCACAGCTCAAGAGTAGTATCATCTTAGGCAGTATTTCTAGAGATTACTTTGCTACATCAGGCAGTCTCTATTTGCCTTCTTGCTCATTTGCAGAAAATCTGCAGAAACTTTTCTAAAAGAATTCCCTAAGGGAAAGCACAATCTAAAAGGTAGGTTCCTGGTCTTTTACTCTGGTTCAGAAATTCACACTCATGACAAACAGCAAAGATTTAGAAATCAGAGCTCAAACACCTGTGAAGCACAGGGACATCAAATGGTGTCTTTTTTTTTAAACTACTTTTTAAAACATTATTATAATGAATCATTGCATCCAGGATAATCACCTTCAGTTATGCAAAGATTCTGGTCTACAATAAAAAGTAAACACAGTGTTGTTCCAACATGTTGTTTAATTTGTTTATCAGGCAAATGAAACATTATCCAGCATGTTCTAGCTGGCTGGAGAGGAGTGTACATGCATCCACTAGCAAACTTAGCTGCTAAGATCAATTAACTGTGATATCAATTTTTAAATGCAAGCACTTTTTATAAAGTGAGCTTACAGAATAAGTAATTCCCTTACCTAGTTGGTCCTAGGAGAAAAGTGAGCTTTATAGCTGAACTATACTTTCTGGACTATAAGTAAAATCAGTATTAGTATTAGTATTTACCAAAAAGAGAGCAAGCAGGAACCCCCAGCTCCAAGAAAGTAATAATTAGAATAAAACAAATTAATGAAGTCCAAGGTCCACAGAGCAATGTGTGCCTCAGCAGAGCTGTGCAGCATGCCTTCTGATTCCTCCCTTCTCTCTGCTCATGTTTGTTAAAGTGGAGAATGAAATGCCTTGAATGAGAAGGTGGAATTACAGAACATCAGGTCTGGAAGAGGTAAGAAGATTGTACGGCCAGAACTGGAGGGTAACACAGAAAACATTATTCATCATATAGTATATACATAACCAGAAGCTGACCTAGTATTTGGGCCCATGAATTTTATGCTATTTTGCATATTGATATGACGGTCTTAAATTGCCAAACTGCAAAATATTTTTAAATAACTCAAAACCATTGAGTGGAATTTTGGGAGTTTTTTGCAAGGTAAGTAAAACAAGGTTTTGCAATTCTTATCTAAACAGCTGAAGGAAGCATCAATACTACCATATACACAGAGCAAACTGGAATATCAATAATCAATAATCAGTTCAGTTCCCTTGTGATTAATAAGGCTGTGCTTCCTCTCAGACACGTTAATATCTGCCATTTAACATGGAATGGTGTCATTTCAAAGCACCTTCCCAGGGAGACTAGTAAAAGTTAGTAAGCTTTAAACACAGAAATAGGGTCACCACCATTAGCTGAAGGAAACGCTTATGATGGGCATATTTACTAAAATGTTTATAACGACTTCAGATGAGGATTTTGTTCTCTGTTATTAACTAACATGAGGCTTATTAGCACGTTATCATCTTCCACAACTTTTTCAAACGGATCATATTTATCTGTTCTAAGTAACCAGCCCTTTCTATGACACTTGGATCTTTGAACCAAGACAGCCAAAGCATATGAGAGACAAACCGTGACACAGGTCACAGAAACATGTACATGGCCCAAAGGACTCTCTCTAACACAGGCACTTGAAAAAGAAATGCTCCAAAAAGAATTTTTAGCTATCTGCTGCCTGTTGCTAGGATCACTCTACATGTGTCTATACAAATGGTTGTCACACAGCACATCCTCATTTCACATGCAAGACTGATTCCCTGTGGGCTCACTGAGGCAGACTCAGTTCATCACTGCAGCTGTAAAATCAGCTTAGAGGATTCTTCTCAGACTTCTGCCCTCCCTCTCCCTTCCAGGCACAATCTAATCTATGGAATAGTGCACAGAAAGTGCTGTGAATCAGGGAAGCTGAAGTTAAAAAGCTCATTTCTCATCAAAATTTCCACTTTGAAAAACCAGAAATGTTGATTTTTTTCTCAGCAAACTAATACCATAACTGGCAATTAATGACTCCATCTCTCTTCAAAGTACTCCTGCCTGGAAGTAAATGGCAAGCAGAAAGAGGCAAGACAGCTTAAGAACAGGATAGAAGTAGGCAAGAAAAAAAGAAGCTTTGAACAGGAATAGCCTCATACTCTTCACTGTATAATGAAGTCTTGAAAAACAACCTGCTGTGTGCCTGTTACTGAAGTGAAGCATCCCTCACCATCACTGATGTGTGCCCAGAGAACTTGATGTCAGTTGTAGATGCTATCAAGGCTGCTTCACAACAAGTTCTGATCAAAATTAGATATCCTGGCTCCCGATCTCACTGACTTCATTTTCCATTGTGGCTCAACTGGGGTAGTATTTCCTTCAAACACAACAGACATGTAATATGTTCATTTTCTAAATGAAAATGCCTAATTGAGTAAGTCATCTGCATTTGAGTAACAGCTCACTCCATGAAGCTTTCCATGCCACTCTGCTGCCATGAAATGCCCCTCCAACAGTGCCCTGGTTTTTTGGATACCAAGGCACTGATTATAAAACTACCAAACAGTAGAGATTTGGGTGAAGCACAAGCACATTAGTGATGTCAGTAAAAGCAGCATCATAGCCCATCCCTGCTCTGCTTGATTATATCTCCTATTCTGGTTGCTTCAGAAGCATGGAAATGGATCAGAGGGAAAAGAAGAGCCAAGCACCTCTCTCCCTGCATGAGATGTAGATGCAAAATACATTCAGAACTGCACAGGCTGTTTCACAACTACAGTTCTACAAAACGTGACTACTTTTCATTTCTAAAACTTCCAAAAACTTATTTTGTCATCAACTGTAGTTCTCCCAGAGCTACACGAGGATGAACTTAAAATTTTTCACAGCAACAACGGAAACATTTTTACTTCTGATGTTACAAAGACAGCAAGAGTATATACAAAGTGGCTGTCTCCTCCAGCTGGCTCTCAGAACAACTGCAAAAATTTTCACTACCTTTACAGCAGTATCTAAGAAGATGCTCGAAAAACTGTCATTGTAGACAGTACAGCTGCTGGGAAATAAAGACTGATCTACAAAGGATTCTGGACTTGGACATACCTGTTAAGTGCCTTGGCAGATTTCTAGAAGCATCTAATATTTACACATTTCTTAAAAAAAACATGAAATATCTCATAAAGCTTAATTTTCTTACCTAGGCTTCCTCTGAGCATTTCCTCTCAGTTTTGTCTAGAATGCAGTAGAACTGTTTTAAACATGTTTAGAAGGTATTTTTAAATGTGTGTGTGTATACATGTATGCAAACTAAAATATTGACAAAAATTTCAAATTCATCACATCTTAAGACATCAACTGCAGTTCTGGCTCTATAGAAGTATTTCACTGCTAGCCTGTCAAAGATAGTGATTCACTGATGATTCTGTTTCAATTTAGCAACCAGTATTCTTAAAATATTAGTTCACAGGATATCTTACATCAAAGTGCAAATCTTGTAGTATTTCCTGTCTCTTTCATTTTGAATTCATAAAAATGATTAAAAGGATATGAAGTTTAATGACAGACCAGTTATCCTTTCATCTGACAATACCCAGTACTCTCTCAAAATGCACTGAATTTTAATTGAAGTACTGGGCATTCAGCTCATATAGTTCTGGATAATATTGACTTCCTTTAGCAATTTAACTTTCTTCTTCATGGGTCCAAGAAAGCAAGCAAATCTATGTACTAAGTAACAACTAAATTCAAGTTTAACAGTTCCAGCAGTGTAATATTCAGTCAAAACCCAGCTCAGAAAACTCCTTGCTATATTCTCAAAATCAACACTTCAAAGAATAAATGTAATTATCCCTACCTAGCTAAGGAATAGAGCTGACATTTTAGAACTTCCAGGTGTACCTCAAAATGTAACAATAATGATCTCCTAAATTATGTTAATGCCAAATCTTCACACAGCATTTTTTTTCTCACAATTACATTGAAGAGGTGAGGTAATGTAAAAACTTCCTCCTTCTCCCACATATATCCCTCTGACCAAATGCTCCCAGGCTGCAAGCCTGGAGGTTTAGGTAGACCTCTGGCCCCTCTTGGCAGGGAGGAGAGGTAAAAAGGATTTTGTCTGGGAGATATGCTGTGAATGGAGTGTGGAGGAAGCTGGATGGAGATGTCCATGACAGTGCAAGCAGCAGGGAGGGCTGGAGTAGGGCAGCACAAGCTCCAGAGCTCAGAGAACTGCACTCCCCATTTCAGTGTCTCACTACACCATCTCCTGCCAAGATGAGCAGGAGCCACAGACTTGCAAGCTCATTCCCCTCTTCCCACTTGACCTGCTGGCTGGAGCTTCCCAGTTGGTGCTCCTGCCCTTAGTTTCAGCCTGGCCTCACCCTTCACCCCTTTCCCAAAGGCCCCCTATCCCAGCAATTCACCCCACCAACTCCATGAAAGAATGTGTCCAGTGCAAAACTCTCAGCTGTATTGAAAAGAAGGGCACCACAGGAAATGTAGGGTGAAGCAGCACTTTAAAAATAATTTATGAATAAGAAGTTAGATGCACCATGAGTTCACACTCTGGACTCAAACACTACTTTCTAATGACCCTCCATTACCTAGATATTCAATATTACACATTAGTCTAATCCATGTGTTGCCCAGCATTGGCACGTATACTTTCACAACATTAGATTTAGCAAACAAATTCATGGAATCCAGGAAATGAAGAGTTTGGCTAACACATCCAAACAACACTGATCTGTCCTCCAGCGCTGGCACGGGCAGAGGATGACACAAGAATACATCTTGTACTTCCTAGTTTTGGACTGCTCTCATTCCTGCCTTGTACTGCTCAACAGCTTGGCCCACAGGGAGAGCATCAAGAGGACATGGGAGAAGCCTGTTCTCAGTTTTCCACACACAGATGTCGAGCAGCCTCCACCCTCTGGAGCAATGTGCCTACAAATCTCCACTGACAAACAGCATGAGAAGGGGCTCACATCTACAGGGGAGGCACATACCAGATCCTGAGCACTGTCAGGTGCTAAGCTCATATAATGCATATATGACTATTTGCACAGCTTTACCTCATTTCAATGTGGTATTCAACAAACTGTTCTGGGTGTCGTGAAGTCCCATGACACAGGTGCTGAATGTCTGATATCACTGGTTTGACCAAACTTGACTCCTTAGAACTTATTTAAAGAGAGTAGGCAGAACATGCCAACTAAAAAAACAAACCAAACAATCAAAAAACCAACCAAAAAAAAAATCAACAAAAAAAATCCCCTAAACCAGGTATTATTTTTCATCTGTATCACTGAATTCAAATGGCACACTGTTGTGTAAATAACAGTAGCAGCAACAGAAAGGAAATACATTCTTTAATAATCACTGAGCATATTCCATACCCTTGGACAGCATTTGGAAGAAAAGGATAGTGATTTCCTATGCTCTTAAGGACAGAGAATATTACCATGTCCTTTCTGGTGGGATGCAAAAGCTCCAGAGAAGCTACCATGCCACAGCAACAACAAAAGTTCTCCAGGGCTTCATGAATGATACCAAGCAGCAAGGCATTTTACCAGAAAACCTGTGAAATATTTCCATGCCTATTTGCCAAGAAGTCACCTTCCTCGCCCCATTCTCTTAGTTTTTAAATCTGCTTCTGTTAAAACAACAAAAAAGTACACAAAACACACGAAAGCATAATCCTCTCAAAGTTTAATTTATCCTCTACACAAGCTACACTTCAGTGTGTACCCAAAAAAGCTTTCTAGACGAAAAAGAAAATGGTACATGAAGCCAAATGACTGCCAGTACAGCACTGTACCATGCCCAGGATCTTCCCAACAGTGTCAAACCTGCCCGTGTCTGTGTCCCTTCCCTCCTCTTACCTACTGACTCCAGCATTCCTGGGCTTCCTGCACTTGTTCTTGAGGGCTGCTCCTTACTCTGTACTTGTTAAGTGTGTTTATGTTGTTTCATCTGTCACACTGAGGAAATTCCCCATTAAAATGAAACTCAGCTCTAAGCCTGAGGTACTTTATCCAGCATGAGACTAGTAAAAGTGATCTGTATAAGACAGAGCATGCAGCCAAAGACAGGGAAGTCAGTGCAGAGGGAGACAACCTCGACAAAGTCTGGGACAGGCCTGGTCTGTTCTAAGAAGAGACCTATAAATCTGTGGCAGAGGGAGGAGAAAATACCTCAGATATCCTTTCTTTCCATTGGTTCAGTCTGGGTTTTCTCTAACAGAACTGGTAAAATACATAACTTTAAAAGGTGACACTTCTACATCTATTAGATGCCTAACAGTCTGCTAAAATCTACTCTATGTGCAAAACCAAACCCACCTATGTTTTTCCCTAGAGCAGCCTAAATGATCCAGGTGGGTGCTTTGAGCAGTTTCCAGGTGGGTTATTACTTTGTCAGAGACAGACCTCTGGTGGCCAGCCAGAGACTGACACTGTGGAGTGCACATCTCCCAGAACAGAGGGAAAATGCATCCTGAAAACACAAATTGCCACCAAAACTGAGACAATGAACAAAACAATGAGCCATCACCGGGATATGAGCCATCAGGGATGTCATTGCTGTGAGATGCTCAGAAGGCATTTATATTTGACCCCAGTATACCACTGAGCTGAACTATAGACCCAATTCCCGTCACAATGAAATAGTTCATAATTTCTTTCATTTTTACTTTAAAATATATACTTTAAAATACAATCTCTGAATATCAGAGAAAAACCACAGAGTGGATAAAGGAAGAAATATTTAAATTTTCCTTAGCCTTCTTCCTGAATTTGTATCTGTCTGCACTTGTCTCTCTAAGCTGTGCTGTATGAAACGTTCCTGTTCTCCAGCACAGCAACTCCCATCACAGAATGTAACTCAGGTGCTGAAGCACCTCTTCAGATTTAAAGTCAGCCTTTTCAAAGACAGGGATTTGTGCAAGCTGTCTACATCAATCAATCCTCTACCACAAAACCTCCAAAGAAGCATATTTTTTCCAGCAAAAAACCTAAGTGTTAATTAAAAGAAACGACCACAACAGCACCGATTCCTCCTACCGTTATCCAGTGTTAGCATTTTTCAAAATAAAGCATGAATTATGTAAGCTGTTAAACTGACCTCAACAAACCTAAAGAAAATGAAAATGTAAAGCATGAAATACTAAACAGCTCTTGCAAAAAAAGGTGCATCTAACAGATTTTAAAGAAAGCATATTGGTATGAACTCAAAGTCTCATCAGTATATGCTCAAAATATTGCTGACTGTAAGCAACTGAAGACTCACATGGAATTGAAGGTGGTAGAATTTTCTCTTCTTTTTGTGAATCCAACAGGCAGTGTTTTTAGCTCAATATTACACCCTCGAGCTTTGTTCCTCAAGCAGTATAACTGGCAAAAAAAAAAATCTGAATATATAAACCCCCTGAAAATTAAACAATAAAAAACTGACAGGAATTATGAGACTACTATAGAAAAGGCCATACTCTAAATTTTTAAAAAACCATCCTGAATGAAAAAAATTAAGTTAGCCTAGAAACTCTCTGAAACATTTTTGTAAGTTTTTTACTATTAAAAAAGAACATGCCAATGACCTCCTCATAGTAAAAGTTCTTTAACATAACCTGAAAGTCACAGTGTAACCATTGTAGGTGTAAAACCATTACAAGGATGCTTTTTGGGTTACAAACCTGCTGGCAGAATGGATACACAAGCACCATCCCAGCCACTGCCAAATTCTGATTTGAAGGTAGCACTAAGGGCATCATGCCATTAACATGCCCAGTACCACACCCCTAGAACTGCCACTCACGCAGCATCTCACCACCTTCAGCACACACTTCAGGACAATCACGGTGCTAGACATACACACACAGAATGTGACTCCAGCCAGAGAGGAAGCTGGAGTCTTCTGAATTTATTCTGTCATCAATGTGAGTTTAGGGCTATATCTCAAGATATCTTCACAAGACTAGAAAACAAAATGGCCCTGAAGCCTTTTTGTGATTTATCAATGAATCAAAATATTTTGGAGTAGAGTTGGTTAGGCTTTTTAAGGTTTTGTTTGTTTGTTCATTATTTTTAGTTTGGAGAGTGTGTTTGGTTGCTGAAAGAGCTTCAGCAAAAACCCCTTTTCCCTTAGAAGGATATCTTTTATGTCACTCTTGCTTAGATTTAGTCTTTGAAGAGCTCTAGCTGTCTTCATTTGGTATACAGGGAACCACATAGCGATTTTTAAGCAATTAAAAAATCCACTGTTTACCTGGGAAGTGTGTACATAAAAATTCAAAAGTTATGGAGGTATAAGGAAACAAACATTCAGACTTCTTAACGTACATTTATCATCCAACAGCAAGAGTGGTCACACATAAATTTTAAGAAATGATAGTGATCTTTTCTTCTAAGCAACTGGATGGAGCCATCAATACTATTGCTGCATAAACCTTCTGCATAAGACTTATTTTGATTTCTGGCTCTAAAATTCAGGGTCATTCATACCTTCATAAGGGAGGTACCAGCTCTGGGATCTGGAATGGGACTGCCACAGTGGGAATTCAAAGGTAGCCAACCCTCATTCCAACAAGCAAAAGGAGAATCAAAAACTTACAAGTCTTTTTGTTGCTGGACTATGCACAATACAATGTCGAGCGGCAGCATCAGCTGTCCTTCCTACATCTTCCAGGAAACGATAATCTAGAGGTTATACAGAACAAAGAAAAATGTAGTGCCAGCCTAGTAAAACCAGGGAGTTTTAGAACACACAAGGTAAATTCTTACCACTCAGAAGGTTCAAGTCAGTAAATTCATTTACAGAGACAAACGCTGTTTTATCCCTGACTCCATTACAGCTCAGCGCAAGCTTATGTTTCTTTACACACAACAGGCTGAAATGACAAAGAATAAAGAATTAACACGTTCAGCACATGACTAGGGAAAATTATCAAAATTATTTAGTTCAGGTAACAGATACCTGCACGAATATTTCATGCATCGTGGACATCTGTACTTAGCTTCTTCTTTGCTACAGGTTTCACACCTGAAAGAAATAAAAAACACTTCTTAATAAGGCAGCATTTTTGCATCTGACTAGCCTATGAAAGTGTGTGCTCAAAAACCAGACCATCCATCAGCCTTTTCAGGAAAAGCTATTTTAAGTGCACCTTGAAAGGAGAAAGAAAAAATACAAATACCCTGGATTAGGAAAGGTGGCAGACAAAACAACACAAGCTGTGGGGAGTATCTCCAAACACACACACACACACATTAAAACACTGTAGATACTTGAAAGAAAAAAAGCCACATGCTAACTGAAGAGCTGGAAACATAGCAAGCCTTTATCAGTTTATGCTTTGTGGCCTATGCTTTTCTCCCTTTGCACCATCACCTGTACTATGCACCACACCATGCTGGCTTATAATACTCCAAGCTTGAGGCAGATGGAAAATAAATTTCAAGGATTCACACTAAATCCTGAACAACACATCCCATTTTTTCACTGGAACAAAAAGAGCATGACAACATGGTCAGCCAAACAACTTCTGGCTGTCAGCAGGGCAAACTCCAAAGTCAGGGAACCTTTCAGGCACAATGTGTAAGACTTACCAACATAACTAATAAATATCAGCGAAAAATTATATTCCTCTACAAATATGACCATATGTTTTTAACTAGGCTATTAAAACAGCTGTTTCTTCCATTCTTAAGAAAAAGATTTCTATATTTCTATTCTGAAATAATCATCACTCTTATTTTAAATCTGACAAACAGAAAAGAGAAATAACAGTTCCTCCGCATCNCACGCGCGGCCTCTGACGCGCGGCGGCGCCGCCTGGCGGCCGCGAGCCCCAGCGCAGCCGCACGAGGCGGCCCGGACCCGCCGCCCCGCGGCCTGCGGGCTCCGGAACCTGTGAGGTCCGGGAGCTGCGCGACTCCGCGATATTCCAGCCAGGGAGGCATTCCAGAGCTCAGAGGAGGCTTCCCAAACCGCGCACTGCCCCGTACGCCAGCACGCTGCCGAAAGGACGCTCCCGCCGCGCGGCGCGGCGCTCCCCACCCCGGTGACACCGGCCGTCCCGCCTTACCTGCCCGTGCCCCGGGCACCAGGCCGCTGTCCCCGCCGGCTGCGTGGGAGGTGCGTTTGTGCCTCAACTGCGGGCATGCACATACTCACATCCGAGCAGCCCTACAAGACTTTCAACTCCTTGCTTTTAAAATAGATAATTTCTGAGATTAAGAACTCCCAAAAACAGGGCAATTAGACCAATAAAAATATACATGAAGCAGACATTTTCTAAAAATTTATGATCTTTTGCTCAAAATGACATTTGCCAAAACATCACCTCCAAAGCCAGAGTAAGAGGAAATGTCAAATCAAAATGTCAGTGTATTGATTTTGAAAATGCAGAAAGTGAGACATTTTCTCATCCTTCTGTAATCTTGCTTTGTTTTTTGTTTTATCAGATTTTTCTCAAAGTGGTCAAGCATGAGGCTTTGATAGAAAATGTAAGATGGGATGTGCATGTACGTTACTTTGTAAAAGCAAACACTGTCTCTCTGGCAGGACTCCATGGCACAGAGCATAGGCATTTCCCCTTGGGAAGGGAAACGCTGCCACCTGAGAAAAATGCCCTTCTAGAGGATTTTCATCACTTCTAAGAATCACCTATACAATATGAAACAATAGTAACAGACAAAGAGGCTAGCTTGGAAGCTTATTTTATTATACTTTGTTGGTGTGGTTTACTGCAGATGAAGACAGACAGGTTGTTTGGACACTCCTGGGCTCCCTCAAATACAGTCCAGTATCACCTGGCCGTGTACTGCTGAGCACACTTTGAATTGATAATAGAGAGAGGCATATCAATAGAAAGAGTGCTTTTCCTAATGGCAAAAATTCTTTTTTACTAAAAAAAATTCACTGAACATTTTAGGCTTAATTTTAAAAACCCAAAACAATCTAATAAATTTTGCAAAAAAAATGGAATTTCCAAGAGGATGAAATGCTGATTATAATTTACCAGTAGCCATTCAGAAGACACACTATAGTAGATTTTTTCAGAAGTTACAAAATATATACAGAATATATCATCTTAAGATGGCTTTGGCATTAGCAATGTTAACTGAAATACAGAATTTAAAAGTCAAAACTACTTTAGGTAGTTCTTACAATGATTTTCACAATGGCTGTAACGGAAAACTGTTCTGACTATATGCATCATATACAATATGCTGTCTTATACACCATTTCCAAAATAGTACACAAAAATATTTTAAACAAGAAATCCACATAAATAATGTTTTCAATTATGTGAAGTATGTGACCAACGGTTTAAAATAAGTACCTTTACAACAGAAACATATCCTGATGTAACCATCACATACAGTCTGAAAGATAAAAAGGGACTCAAATAATCTCTGCTAAGGCCACAAGCACCCTGTGTTATGAAGAGCACCAAGGCAACACGGACAGGAAACACAAAAGAGGTAGTGTGCCATCTGTTCAGATGTGTGTCCTCGAAGGACTGGAATAAAGCAATGGTTAAGAAAAGAAGACTTATAGTACTGTGGCATGATTCACTTCTCATATAAAAGCTATTGCACATTTAGGAGCATTAGCAGGTATTGCTCCTCAGTATCATGTCTCCAGCTTTCCTCAGAATGGTTTTTGTGCAGTGCTGTTAAAAAAGATTGCTAAGAACACTTGACGTCCTGAAAAACTCCATGTTCAGATACTCCATTCCAGAAAATTATGCAAGAAAGCACCAAGAAATTTAGTTTTAAATACTTTTAAAATTGCTTTAGTATTTTCTTTCTTTTATTTTTTCAATGCCATTTCTCCTTAGGAGGAAGTCTTTTTCTTCCTGAGGTTCTTTTACCAACAACACTTGAAGTGATTCTTCAGTTTCCTAGTAATTTTGCCTGCAATGGATCATTACTTTTGTATTCAGTTTGTGCAGCAAGTCCATGTTGATGTAACAAGAAACCTAGGACAGAAATCTTAAAGGAAGCATACAGAGCCACTTTCTAAGAAGTGCTGCTGTCCTGGTTTGAGGTGAGGAAGTGCATTAACTTGAACAACTGGAAGCTGATTTGTGTCCTGAGTGTGAAAAAAGAACTGTGTCTTATGCCAGCTGCCATCTTCAATCTGAAACACACAGGAGAAACATATTAGAGCCATATAAAAGATGAGCTTCAAAACACGAATGAAAATTGTGCTTACAGAATCAAGGAGAAGTAGTGCACAGAAACATTTATTCTCTCACCAGTTCCTGAAGAAACTGTGTAATTTAACAAATCCTATTTCTGAAGCCTGAATTTTTATTTTGAGGGTAAATGTTTCTAAATTTTCCTGGAGGACCTCCCTATTTCTGTGCTGATGTCTCTGCAGTGTCTTCATACAGTCTCAAAATACAAGAGACACAATGCAATCAGCAAGTATAGATACCCTGTGTCACTGCAATTGCTTTTACCCTTGAAGAGATGATGAAGTCAGCATCTAAAGGCTGGCACATGCAGAGCTATGTAAAGACGCAAGCTTTAAGGGATGTGAATCTAAATGGTTGTTATTTATTTGCAGAAGGTTAGTAATGTCTAAACAGTACCTCTGTCATGGCTTTAATAGTGTGATGCTAGAAGGTATTTACCATGCATTCATCCAGGAGCACTTTAGGTTCAAGTAGCGTATTTGCTTTAAATATTTGACCATTCCATCCTTTAAAGGTGACAGATGTCTTCCTGCCACCTGCTTTGGTTAATCCCCACATGGGTGTGTTTAGACAATGGACTGTGATGCTCTGGGTTGCTTCTGAGCTCAGTAAATGAAGGAAGTTCATCTGCACTTTTCCAACACCGAACTCCAGCTAAATTCCGAGAGAAAAGCATTGTTAGACTTACAGCTGGACTGTGCTGAATGGCCACAGCAACACAAAGTCAATGTGGGGTTCAGGCACGGGAGCATGTATTCATGTTTATATACATCGGGGTCAATGCCAAAGAGCACGATTTTCATTCCTCAGCGGAGATGTTAGGTCCTATTACACTCGTTACTATAAACAGAAGCTTTCATAGGACATTTTCAAAGCTTAAATATAAACATTTGCTGATGCTTACAACACTGCTGGAGTACAGCTGGTCAGAAAACGGTATTTTTAAATAAGAAAACTGAAACAAATGCTTTTGCGATTCAAACAAAGATAGCAGCAGTGTTTTAACTGAAGCCACATCAATGCTGTTTAGTCTTCTTAGACCACAGATTCTGGCAATGCTAGTCCATTATAAATGCAAAAGTTCATAAGAATATTTTGATTTTAGACAGAAAATATAGTAACTCATTATTCAAGAAGAATTTCTCCAAGACTATTTCATACTCAGGGATCTTCCAAATGTAGGAACCCAAATGTGAACTTCACAGTATGTCTGAAGCTCTTCAATGACTACATTGTACACACAGAACTTCACAAGCATAAAATTTCTATTCCCAAGAGTTCAAGAACTACATGTAAAGAGGAGCATGAACTACTGATGTACAGAAAACTAGTCCCTCCCCAATGGCATTTAAAAGTTCCTATGTGTTGGAAAGCAGTAATAATTTTCATTCTTTCTATTGTAACAACCTCAGCATATCTACGCTTAGGTGCCCTGAGTGATGAGATACTAATGTAGCTTAGAAGTATTTCAGGCTTATTTTTATGCCTTGAATATGAAAGTATAAAGCAAAACAAAATAATTCTATCAGCATAGATAGATTCTCACACAGTGAGAATTACTAACATATATAGTCTCCAGAAAATCAGTAACTTCTGTACCAGAATATATGATGTCCTTCCACAAAGATGCACAATAATGCCCCAGATAAGCATTTGTTTATAGCTCAAGCACAGACACAGTGTCTCTAGAAGCAATGCATACCTTTGTCACAGACAGTGGTGTTAAACATGTCTGACCACCTGCAGTGAAGTTGCAGAAAACTTCAATGGCATCAGAAGGACAGCCAATATTTGGGTCAATCCAGTATTTGCCTATTAGTATATAATTCCAGACAGAAAATAAAACCAAAATATAATTACTACTAAGCAATTTGCTAAAATATTCATACTTCTTGGCAAATATTACATGTATTATCACTATACCTTCACAAGGAAATGGAAGGAACAGGAAAATGTTTTCACTATTAAAATTATACTAATAACAGATACTGAGAAAAATTTCCATAATAAGACATTTCTGACTACAATTACACTGACATTACAGCTTTAATTAGAAGGGTTTTTTTTTATTTGAAATATTGATTCAGGAACTTCTGAGATACAACAACTGTCAGTATATCTGACAGTAGTAATGTATGGTATGCATTTTTCTCAATAGGAATCTAGAACCTGATCCACACAAAATTCATTGCAAGATTAGCTATAAATATTTGAAAACGAATCACAAAATTGCATTGTTTCAAATTTTCTGGATACATCTGTTTGCTGATAGATATAATCTGTCTAATATTTATATAATATTAGATAGCTACATACTACCACCTTTAAAATTCAGAAATTTTATCTGAAAGATGAAATAAATACATTTGTGACAGACACACTGCAAGAGAATACAACAAAAAAGAATAAAGACATTAAATCTATCAGATCAGAATTTTAGAAATGTAGAAAGCATCACTTGGAAGCAAAACCTTTCAAAGGTACTTGTTTGAAAGTGGGCACTTACCATCTGACACTTTACGTTCACAATTAAGCAAATCCCTGCAGATGCGTGCTGGGTTATCCCGTGTGCCAAGAGGGTTCTTGATGCTGTGCAGTAAATTGCTAAGGTAGTGGAGCGTTTTGAATATCTCTGTACTGTGATCTAGTAAAGTTACTTCAGTATTCTGGTATTTCTGCCAAGGGCCATTAGCAAATGTGTTACCACAAAGAAGTGTCACAACAACAGTATATGCAGTAAGAGTCAAATGTCAAACAGCCATTGAATAGCCAGACAGAATCAAAGTGTTTATATGAATGCAATCAGCCATGTAAAACAATGTAAGGATAACATATCCCAATAAACAAATTGGGACATTTCATTAAAATTGTCAGAGCAGTGACGTTAAGGCAGGTTTAGGTCCTGCAAATTTGTCATAATATATTGACATAAAAATATGGATACAAGGGAAAAAAGGAAAAATTGGTGCACTTTTAAAGTAAACTTAGAGGTTGCAGATTTTAAATAGTGAAATTTACTCTTAGGCTTAACATAAAAATTATATGCAAATTTATTTGACTTTACCCAACAAGGGATTTTCTTGCAACCAATGCAGCCATATTTTTTTGATCAAACCCCAAATGCTGCTGTTGTTATCTGTGTCTGAACAGATCACATTCACTATGTGATAGTCAGTGAATTTTCACTACTACCAATCATGACAAAAGGTAGATGTCTCGCTGCTTCTCTTAATTTCATTTCAACTCTATCCTGTAAATCCTAGCATGTTTCATTACATTCTATAATTGCTCGCTACCCATTATTAATTTAAACTAAATCTTTGAAAAGAAACCCTGTTATGTCCTCAAAAAATAAAATTATAATTGCATTCCCTGTATGATAATGTAAATACATTTAAATACATACCTCCATCTGCAAGGCAGCATTTGACTCAAACAAAGCTTGAACAGCAGCATTGAGATCCACTTGTTTCTAAAAAACAGATATTTCAGAATAAAAAAGATGAACAAGAATATACAAAAGTGCAGGTGGTAAATTCTTCAAACAGTGGAACAAGGAGTACATTTGAAGAGGGTCCTGTTATTTCACTTTCAATAAAGAACTGTATTGTAGGTTAGGGTTGTTACAGAATTTACCCTTGGTCCTGCTGGTCCAGGTGGTCCCTGGAAATGGGAAAAAACAGATATTAGGTGCTTCACATCTTTATATAGTGCAATTAAAATGGAAAAATACAGATACAGTTTTTTATGCACTTACAGGTGGCCCAGGCTGGCCCTGCTGTCCTTGAGGCCCCTAGAAGAAATGGAGATAGAATGCAATGGTTATTCATTAAAATCTCTGGTTTTACATTTATGTATTTATTAAATCACAAACATGTCCCAATATGTATAAGGAAGAAAGTGTGATATCAGCTGTGGTAAAGTTGTGGATTATTAATTACTATTGTTCAAGCACCCTGCTCCATTTACATATGAATATTCACGTTAGAATTCTTGTGTTGTCTGGTTCCTTGTTTCTCTAATTACTTCTGATATGAAGGGAAGATTAAAAGTCAGAGAAAGTATTAATATACAATGTGCTATACATTGTGCCAGTGTTATATGTAAGCTGACAAGATAAGTACTAGAAGAGGTAAATAATCACAAAAACATTGTAAATAACGTTATCAGTAACTGCACAAAACTAACTGATCCACTTTAAATCCATGAGTATGTGCCAGGCTATCAGTTTAATTTATCAGCAGTGCCAATTTTCAGCCAGAACATTTTATGTTCATTGTTTTACAGCAATATGGCAGACTTCCTTTTTATTCAAGAAGTTATGCCCTTATTTTCTCATTGTAAGTGGCATAATTTTAGTGTATAGGATGACTGCAGAGGAGAGGAGTAAAAGGAATTGCTTTTCCCTAGCTTTCAGTGCCTACAATGCACGTAAATCTGAGTTGAAGGCTGCTTTAGGATTGAACACGGACCTTTCCAACACAATAAACCCATCTGAATTATTCTTTCTTTATTCAACTATTCACATTAAGCTGGAATAGTTGTGGACATTTATTAATATGCAGTGACAGTTGTGTCTCTGTTAGATTCTTATCTTCAAGCTCTATATACTCAAAGCTTCTAGGAGCTATTGTAACAAACAATGGCTCAAATGATCACAAGGAAAAGACTAGGTGGCAGCGCCTTAAGAAGAGGAGAAGGAATGAAAGGCATGGGCTAGATCTGCACCTTAAATTACTCAAATCCTTTCAACACAGCTAAGTCAATTTAAGCAGAACATTCTTTTGTCAGTGCTGCTTGTACCAATTACTTGAGCACAATAAGCTGTTCCAGCAAAAGCCCGCATACGTCAGTCTGGTCATGCTAGTACAAAATCTCTGCCAAAGAGAAATAATCTGATGTGACGTGGTCACACTGACAAACATTGTGAAACTGATCTAGTCAAATAGGAATGAAGCTGTAAATCATTTGATATAGTAATAACAAGTGTTTCTGCTGTGAAATGTCACAGCAAGCAAGATCTGTGTGAGTGTGTGATCTGCTGAACTCAGGTGTGCTCAAGCTGCCAAAAGCAAGGGCAACTGAAAATGGTTCAAGAAAGACCAGATTCAATCTAATATAAATTCATGTACATTAAAAAAAAAGGATCTCAAACCAGATAGGAGCATTGTACCTAAGTCACTGAGGCTGCAAATTTTTCAGTTCTTAGGTGCTAAGGCAGAGCATGTGGTAGTGCCAGGGAATGCATCTACAATGCCAGCTGCACAACTGAAGTGTGTTTGCACACCACCTGCCCTGGCCATGCCAGAGGGGCTCAGGTGATGGATTGTGAAGGATGTGAAACTTGGGGGCCATCACATAATTCCAAGCACCAGCTTTGTGCAAGGCTATGTGAATGGACTGCAAATGGCTTTGAGGCAAGATCCATGTCTTGTATGTGTTCTTTGGAGAATAGAGGAAATGCAAAACTAAAGGAATTTCTGGATGTTTAGGTAGATGATCCTGTGATAGTTAACCCAGAAGACCTTAATAAGATAAGGTCTATGGATTGTAAATATTGTGAGCTTTTCAACTGATACATCCTGACCCTATTTATTTATCTTTCATCCCCTTACAGCTATAGAAGGGACTGGAAGCCACTTTTTAGGTAGATACTTAATGATTAACATCTTTATAAAAGATGTTAATCATTAATGTTGGCAAATTGAAATAAAAGAACAAGTAATTTTAGCATATGTAGTACTAGTACTATGGATACCTCTGTGAGCTCTGTGTGAGGACTTTAGCTGTCATCACTTTTCTGAGTTTGATTATTGCCCAGCTTGAAATTTTCATTGAAATCCTATTACTATTAAATATGCATAAAATATTGTTGTTATTCTTTGTTAGAAAACTGATCTGAGTTTACACAGATTACATTCACTATTTTGGCATAGTTCCTCAGCTGTTGCACATCAATTGGGTTTCACAGAACTCTACTGTTGCATGCCAGCTGGGAAGGCTGACTCCACATTTAATTAATCAGGTCAGGTGCTCAGGTGCTGTTAGACTGCTCCAGGATACCTTCAGTCTCATGTGAATTTATTACTGGCCTGTCTGATCATGCTTGGCCAAGTATGTTTAGTATAAAATGAAAGAGAAAGTGTGAAAAAGAATCTTGAGAAACAAATTCGATAGTGTAAGGATATGTTTGTTTATCTTGCATTAGGACTTGATTATGCAAATACCAAATCAAGGAAAGGTACAAAGTCTTCAACAGTTTGTCCCTAAGTAACCACTGCTCTCACATGAATAAGTGTCCTTGTTCTGAATGCTGAGATTTAGACATTCCAGTATATTTTTCAGATGACTGAATGCTTCAGTTAATGTTCTGTGTTCTTGGCATATGTCACCATTTTAAGACTCAAGAAGTCTTGGGATAAGAGCAGTTCAAATTTATAATGGTTTCTGAGATAGAACTGAATGTTTTAAAAATAAAAACCTGCACTGTTCCAATGAGTGTAAGGTATTTTGCAAAAGAGGAATGTAATTTGTCTTGATCCACTGTCTCCTTGCCAGTAAAACCCATGGAAAAAAAAAAGAGGTAAATAGTGAATGCTATTTGTGAAGTACTTTGTGGAATATCACATTTCTTAAATGCATTAGACCTTCAGAGAGCTACAGCAATTATCTTTACAAATCTCTAAAATGTAATGATACTGCACAGAGTGGGGCTTTTACCAATGTTCTTTCTTTCTGCTGCAGAGCAGAAAAATGAAGCTAAATTGCACTTTTCATGAACTAAGTTAATTGCTAAATGTTTTACTGGAATGTACTAGATTACTTTTACAAATCTACTTAACTTAACCTTTGGTCACATTAGAATTTAAGTGAGGAAAGTGTAATTCCAGTTCATGAAAACAAAAGCAGAGACTAAATCAGTTAGTTTCAATGTGTTCTTTAATTCTTTAATCACTCCATTTGATTGAACAGAAGTTCAAAGGCCAAAATCCCAATCTTTTACTAATGCTGAGAGGCCCTGATTTTACATACAATAGTACATATGCTTAACTATGAAAGCATGAGCAATCCCAAGGACATTCATATTGTCTAAGAATTTTTAAATTCTTGAGGAGAGTATTTTTAACAAAGAATGTGTGCTTTACCACTGGCCTCAATAAGAAGACATGATTTTACATTCCATGTTTTTCTGGGGGTAAAAGGACATTTCTTTCTAGTAATGAACTCTGTAACCCCGACAGACTGAAAAACATAGCTAAATATACTACAAATAGGTTAAAATGTATGTGATTCTAGGAAGAATGCCAATATAAATTTTAAAGGTATAAATTAAAGCTCAGAATACACAGTTGGATGAAAAAAAATTTGGTCTCCTTTGTATATGAAAGTAGTTGGAAATAAATCCCTTTCTTGGGGAAAAGTAATGCCACTGTATATGATTTAAAATTAAACATTCTTCTTCTGAAGACAGCCTTACTAGATTAACTCATCTTGATGAATTCAAGAACTTCTTTAGGAAATAACTTCTTAAACATCAGCACCAATAATGGAAACAGATGTTTCTTGTTCACCATTCTGGATGTTTTTTTAAGGATTATTTTTGGATTTTTTTTTAAGTGTCAGCATTTTTAGCTCTATGCTGTCATAACAATTCTTACTAACAAACAGTAGAAAAAAGACAGCTAAGATGGATAAAAGCAAATTGAGAAACTAGTTTTCCTCTTATTCTGAGATGGCAATTGCCTCAAGAGCATTAGAATCAAAGAGGAGAGTTCTCCAAGACACAGACAAGAAGCTTCATTTGAAGCTTTAGCTCTTTAAAATGCTTTGAATATTTCACATTTATTTTTCAAAACTTTTATAAGGAAGTTTGATTGAATTTTTGGACGTGGCTGCTAAAAGCAAAATACAATAAGTGAAACTAAGTAATTTTAAGTGAGATGGGGTGAAAGGCAGGGTAAGAGAAACAGGAACAAGATCATATCTGCTAGTTTCTGGAAAATGAACTAATTATACTTCTGTCATAGAAGGCAATATCATAGTTATCAACTTTGTGTTGGTAAATTTGGTAACTTAATGACTTTTCACATAGCCAGAACTAATTGGAGACTTTACTGGCTCTAACACAAATTTAATATTAAATCCAACATTCACGAATGTACAATGACTCTTGCTGAAAAATGAAAGACAGCAAATTCATAAGGCATCAGTGCTGCCCATAGTTCCTACAGCTGGAATACATTGCATGGACACCCACCTGCAGGTCCTGAGCTTCTCCCTTTCTAGAGAAGAAGACACAGATCTGTGAACATGTGCATGATGTGGGGCACTAGATCTTTGACAACAAATGTGACACAAAATTTTCCTTTTAAATCTGAACATGGACAGATTTGGAGTATGTGACTGCTGCATGACCAGGGGCCATACAGCCCAGCAGCTCACACCCACTGGGCACATCTGCATAAGTCAACTTGAACAAGAAGGTCAGACTTCCAACACAGGCTACCAGCTTTCTTGTGCAGTGCTCTCCAGGAGCATGACACAACTGCCTGGCATTCAGAGCACTCATCAGTACTTTCAGCATAACACAGGAACAGATTTTACACAGCCAAAAGAATGAAAGCAGAAAAGTTGTTTCATCTTACCATTTCACCCCTCGTGCCCTTTTCACCTCTCGGTCCCTGTAAGAAAGAGCAGCTGTTAATCCGATGTGCTTCCTAGCTGCCTAAAACTGAAATAAGCAGATTAATATCCATGAGAATTATACTGCTCACATGAAAAGTCCAGTCTCATCTGTGGAAGCATTTACAGCTCTGGGGGTTTAATTTTCCCTGTACTACCAGAAAATGAAATTAGTTGAAAACATCTTGTAATTCCTACACGTGGAAAGCTGTGTTCTTCAGCTCACGAGTATGTTTTCTCTCAGTAATTTTCACTGTGTTCTCCATTGATCAGCTGTGTTCTCCACAACTTCATCCACATCCAGCACATCAGTGCTTCGCCATCTTTACAGAACAAAACTCAATGCTCTCCACCACTGAAGAAATCCACTCACTACATACGTGTTTTTATTATGATCTTAGTTCTACTCTCATAATCAGATTAGACACTATTTTTCTGTCCTCATTTTTGGCTGGTTTTGCACTTGAATTGTGTTCCCAAGGATGGCAACAATCTTAGAATTTATCTCTGGAAAAATTTTGCATCTTAATGGCTGCATTTCATAACATGTGGAAGTAATCTTCAACTAAAATGCTTTCTTGATAATAATGGTAATATTCAATACACATTCAATATGAAGTCTATTAAAAACCTTCATACAAGTGCACACAACTGTAAAGTTTTACTCCTCAGTGCAATGGAAAAGAATGGAGCAAGACAAAGTACTGATTTTTTCCAACAAGTGGAAAGAATTATAGAAGGGACATTCCCCTTACTTCTATTTCACTTGTAAATATTTGCATTTATTACTTTTATTGTATATTTACTATTTTTATGATTATTTTGATTTTTAGACATTTTCATTTACTCCAAGTCTACTTGATCAGATAGAAGAACCTTCAAGGTACAAAGAGCTTCTAAAACTGCCTTACATGGTTGGGTGGTCTGGAGGCATGAGCCACGGGGTTCTCTTGCAAAACAAATCTGGCTCTGGTACCATGAGTGTGACAAGAGATGGAAACAGGGATGAGGGCAGAGCTCCCCCACTGCAGGGAGCCTGGGGGGCATTGGAAGTTGTCAGAGAGGCCACAACAATGTTTGAGTTGTAACAGGGACCTCATCAGCACCTGGAACAGCCTTACAAGGGCTCATGGGCACTCATAGAGTGTCTAGAGGGGCACTCTGGACAGTTCAGCCCACAAGAGATAAAAAATAAACTGTACTGAAACTGAGTGTGCATACTCTGTAGATCTATCTCAGACCAAGGGCTGAGCAGAATGTCCAGGTGGTAATTACTGTGTGCTGTTTTACACCTTGGCTTGCCCACTGCCCCTGTACACACTGTCTGCATGCTGTACTTAGGCAGAGGGCCATTGCAATTACTTTTTTGTCACTGGTTTTGGTCATTTTTTTCTTGTTTGTACTACAGATGCTGGAGTCACATACATTAACTTACCAGCATGGTATAACAAGGAAGGTCCTGTTAGTCGCTATTTGCAAATAAAAATTAAGAAGGTTGCTAGTTGAAAAACAAGATGATTGAACAAAAGGGTAATGAAATAAATTATGCAAAAGTGAAGGAAAACTTACAGGCCTGCCAGCTGGGCCTGCTATGCCTTCTTGACCAACAGGGCCAATGTATCCCTGTAAACGAGCAAAGAATTTATTAGTTCACTGTGTTTCCAAAATGAAGAAAATCCTCATGACATGTACTGGTTCAAAGTTGCTCACCACACATACCTGTCAAATATCCAAAAGATCATGGTGATACTCTCTAAATATTGAGGGCACATTACAACAAAACCAGTAAGGTAAGTATTTTATTAATTTGTAATAGTTGTGCTTGGAAAGCCCCCACACATTCTTTAATGTGAAAACTGATGCACTAAAAACAGTGGAAACTTAAGTACTCTGATTACAAAAGACCAGATATTTATTGAGCTACAACCAACTATATCTTGAGCTATATTACTGCCCACAAGGACTCTTGTAAGGCTGCCAGTAAGTGCTGCTAAAATGCCACTTTTCAGTTCCATTTCACTTAGAGCAAACTGCTCGTGTCCAGTGTTTATCTCGTATAGGAATGTTTAGAAAAATAAAGTAGCTATTAGAACAGTCCCTACAGCTGCTGCTCTCCATCTGGTTAACTGAACAAATTCAGTTCTGTGATGGCAAAGGCAGCAGAGAGAGAACATGTTGTAGTAAGGCCTCCCATGCTTCAACCTTTCACACTTGATGCCACACTGGATGCAAAAAATGCTAACAATGTTTCCACGTTTTTTGGTGAGTAGCAAAGCAAAATGTCATGATGAATGAGCTAATGAAGGTCAGGAACATTTTACATAAAAATAGAATATTCATTAAAAAAGACTGCCTATTAATCAATAATGCCTGAGCACCACTGTGTCTCACTGCAGGCAAAGTTTGGTCCCTATTTTCTCTTGCTGTAGAGCAGTTACACAATCAGCAGTTTTGCCAGTAAGAAGAATGTTGAACTCCAATAGGCAAAGAAATACAAAGTCATAAGATTACACCAGGAGATGCACACTTAGTCAGCAGAGCTGTCTTTTTTCTTTTGAATTAAGGGCCCAGCTCTGTTCACATGTCTGTATGCATGATGCAAGCAGAGAAGTGCTGCATCTAAACTCAGACAGAAAGGTTTGGGTAGAGGCTTCTGGCCTTGTTAATAAGAAAAAAAAAATTCTCTATGTTAAAAACGTGGGCCACTTTCAAACCATTCCAACAATCTCTTTTATGTAGTGAAACACTTACAACTTGGCCTGTTGGACCTTTCGGGCCTAGAATTCCAGCTAAGCCAATGTCCCCTGCAGGACCCTGAAAATGCAAAGGAGCAATTTAATCAAACATGGACATTAGCTATCCACTTGTTTCAAACTCCTGTAATCAGTGGAAGTAAGATAATTTCTAAGAGCAGTAGGAGTGAAAATATCAAGCGCACTGACCCAGAATGTTCGTCCTTAGGCAGGGAGTGCACAGTTCTGCCCACCACGTTCCAGCAATTCAGAGATATTTTGAACAAATCAGTGTTAAAGCTGATTAATTCTATGCTTTCACAATGTTCTCACTCTGTAAATAGCTTATGATCTGAGAGAAAAGAACGAGCACATACTTTTGGACCTGGGAATCCTTGAAACCCCATTAAACCTTGATCTCCATCTTCTCCCTGTAACAGGAGCAGGAATCCTTACCATTAGTTCACGTTGCTAACTCTTGGACTACTCGTTTTGCATCAACCCCTGTGACTACATACAATCTGTCCTTTCAGCCCAGTGACTCCTGCTGGTCCTTGGTCACCTTGTGATCCTGGAAGGCCTCTTTTGCCTCGCTTTCCTGGATGACCTAGAAGCCCTTTCTCACCCTGTCAATAAGAAGAAAATGTATCTTTTAATACAATTATGGAAGTTACAGATGCAAATACAGGTCAGAAGTGTGGAACATGCTTTCTCCTTAAGAAATAGCCTTATTCCACGCATTTTATTTCCCACAAGAAAATAATTAAACATACACTAAAATGCAAATGTAACTTGACTGGTCCTTGAATTGGAAACATAAAAACCACACATGTTGGATCAGTTCTAGTATGGTGTCTCTCAGTGCAAGCAGTAAAATTCACAAAATGAAATACAGAACAGACAGGTTAAAAGTAAATTTTAAAGATAATCCTCTGAGCAAGGCACAGGGTACTTGGTGATTGGCAATAAACACTGCAAATAATGAATACAGTTTATACTAAATGCATTCATGAAATGATAACAAAGACATTATTTCCAGTTTCCAAGTAACTTAAGGCTTTAAAGAAAAGCTTACCAATAAAATCTCACAAAGAAAATTAGTTTAGAAAAAAATCATGATTTTAGATAAAAAAATCTATTCTGAATAGAAAAAATTCAATTCAAAATGAAGAAAATTATCTGTAATTGTTACTTGATTTAAAATTGAAATTAGTCTAATTTATATGAGGATATGCTGATATCAGGTACCTGGGACTGCCTGGAAAATGGAGCACACTCAGAAACAAAAAACAATTTAAGTCCTGTGATAAATTATATACTTATTAGCCTCCAAACCTGAAACTTAGGCTTGAAGTTATGGTAATTCTCTGCTATTAGATTGCTTAGATGTTTAAATCATCCTGACTGTTCGAGTAGCTACAGAAATTTAGAAATAAGTCAGGAAACATCTGACCCTAAAGCTGGATTGAATAAATACAAAGTGTTTTGATGGCTTCTGGAGTTGGGAATAGCATTCAGATGGATGAGATCTCTATTTTCAAATTACAGTTTATAGAAATGTGGTAAATGCCACTTGTAATCTTACCCTTCAGATAAGACTTGATGTCTTTTACTCACATGATTAACAGTGGTATGGTGGTTCCACAGCCACCAAATGCAGCATGAAGAATCAGCAAAATTGCACTTAAACAAGCAGGTCCCATGTATGTACCTACCTTTAGTCCAGGTGCTCCCATGGGCCCTGGCATGCCTGGCAATCCCTTGGGACCTCGAGCTCCAGGATAGCCTGCCAGACCTGGTAAGCCTGAGTTTCCTTTATTGCCCTTAACAAATTGGAAATAATGGTTTACAATCAGAACAGCCAAGCATGTTTTTCATTGTATGCAGAAATAGGCAAATAACATAAAATCAGCCAAAACCATTTAATGCTGTCTGTATATATGGACACACAATGATAGTACATCAAAATATATAGAAAGACAATGATCAGCACTATCATGTGGATTTCTGCTAATATTCCAAAAGTAAAAGGCTGAAAATTGTTTGAACTTCACAGCATTCATCTTTCAAGAAGAAGTAACTCCACATGAAACAGAATGAGACTACCTTCCCAAAGAAAAATTCAAAATACAACACGTTTATTTATAAGGATCAGGCATACTGGTAATACTAGTATGGCTGTGTACACTCTGTAAAGATTCCCAGGCAATAACATTACCACATGAAGAAAGATCAGAACATTTGTTATGAAAATGTATGAGATCATCAACCTATCAACGAAAGCAATTCTTTTAAATGAAAAAACATGCTAGTGAGTACATGGAATTAAGCCACTTTTGACATGCTACAAAATGGAAATTTGCTACCATACAAATGAACATTTCTGTGATGTAATTTGACAGAAATATAAGCATATCTAAATCTTCCTTATTTCCCATGACATTCAGTTAAGCACTTATAGAAATAAAAGGGTTGTATAAACCAAAGTTTTTGTTTTAAATATAATTTCTGGGTTTTTGAATATGGTGATGTGGCTTATAGATTGATGGAGTGATAAACTTAATAGCAAAAGTTCTGCTCTTTTTATTCATTGTGACAAAAATCAGTCATAAGCCTCCTTTTATTACAAACTGGAATGGGTTGATGGAGTTTTCTTTACTATAATTGTATGACATTTTCGGTGGAAAGGCAAAAATGTAAAAATTCTTTGGGGTGATTCTCCTAAATCCAGCTCCAAAGAATTTTAAGAACTTGGAAGAGGTCCATGACCTGAGACTGGAGAGGCCTGAGTAGGGTGCACCTGCCCTCTACAGGTAACTTGTTTCATTTTCTCTTTGTTCAACCAGATTGGAAATTTATGCCTGAAACAACGGTGCCTCATCCAGCATCTTGGCTAATTGCTAACGCCAAGTCTAACTTGGTAATCTTTTATAGCAATCACTGGTTGCTCTGGGCAGAACTACTGAGAAATTCATACTGGAAATCAGAGTGATCAGACTTTCAATGGTGAGAACCACTCAAGAAATCTTCTCCTCCTCTCTGGAGGGATTAACGGAAGAGCTGTGCCACTGCTCCCAGAGGCAGCAGGTCACCACCTTTGGCCCACAGCAAAGAACAGTCAGACAAAAACCCATTTCCAAGAGTGCTTTTAGATACCTCACATACCTAATTCACGTGTTTTGGACAAAACTTCATAATTGTTTAGGTAGAGTGACATAGGTTACAATTACAAAATCAATAAGGAAAATGTGGGATTATCTCAGACCCTAAGAGGAAACAGTCTCGGGCTAATTTTCAGGACCAGATCTGTGCAGCCCCTCTAAGAAACGACTTTCACTCAACTGTAGTTCCTACTGTCATATACCAATGAAACTGTTCTCACAGCACACTTCCCTTATGCTGTTTATATCTTGGCTGGAGTATCAGGAGCAAAAGAGAAAGAAAATAAAATCGGTCTAATTTTCAAGATACTCAGGGAACTGAGAATGGCCTCTTCCTTTTAAATACCTTAACCCTGGAAAATCTGTAATGCAAAATGACACAGAGGAAATGTGGAAAGTAACTTACCTTAGGGCCAGGCTTCCCTGACAGCCCAGTCTTTCCAGAGTTCCCAGGAACGCCTTCTGGTCCAGGGTACCCAACTACTCCTTTCTGCCCTGGTGGCCCTGGTTTTCCCTTGAAAAAAATATAGCAAATATAGCACTGTCTGCTCTCTCCATCTTCACCTCCCATAACTGGAATTCAGTCACAGTATTTCCTAAACCCCACATAACAACAGGCCCAGTGACATGAATGAAGAGTTGCAGAGGGAGCTCTCTGTTGGGATGCTTGGTTTAGAATTCTACTGGTTTAACCTTAGACTTGTCCTGCCATGGGATCTGAGTAACTTCTGCTGAAATCATGGGACTGACCCCTTTGTGTGCCAGGCCTGGAAGATGCCTGAGAGTTTCTATTCTTAAACTGATGTGAGGAATTCTTATGAAGTCATCTATTTATCTCTGGAAAAAACTCAACCATATACCTTTTCAGCCTTTATTTTACTAAATGCTCAGTATTAGACTTCCACAAATTTATGTTGTTCAAATTTGAACATATCAAAAATACAAATTTATAATATGGCAAGTTTGTGGCAACTGTTGCTATGCTTGCACAAAAAAGGCCTCATGTCACATCCAACAGAGGAACATTGATTTGTTTCCTTACAATTATTTCCCTTTAGACTGACATACACTGTCTTAAAAAGCTTGAAGTGCTGCACTAATCTCTTCACAAATGCCACTTCTCAGAAATATAAAATGTTCTAACTACAACACATTTTGTCTGAAAAAGTATTGGTAACACCAACCATTATAGAATATAAGAAGTGTTCCATCCTAATCTTATTTCTAACTTCTGGTTGCTTAAGTATCTTCATTTGGGGTGTGCTTTGAAATTTCCCCAAGTTCTAGTTTTACTGTCTTCTCCTCACTTCTCCACATGTCCTGCTTTCCTTCTTTTCCTTTGCCTGCTGAATGATCCCTGCAGTCCTCCAAGAGAAATTCCTGAGTATTTACAAAGGACACACAGCTCCTTGTCTTCAAAAGGCTCCTCTTGCACTCTGCCCAGCAGGTACAAGCTCTGTGCAACAGCTGCATCTCTCCAGTTACTGACAATGTTTTGATGTGAGGCAGTAAAAGTTATTTACAATATGTGCTTGTGTGGCATTATTTATTAGGGGACCAAAATAACCTTGCTGCATTTTGTTCTTTGTTATGTTTACAGAACACCTACTGCTTCCTGCTCTGTTTTATCCCTCAGGGAGAAGGGCATGCAAGCCAGCTCCTCTACAGTAACTCAAATAAAAAACATTTAAAATTTCAGCTCAGGGCAAGCCAGAGACATAAATAAACCTCAAGGCATTTACCACATGTATCCATCATGGACATACGGATCAGAGAACTGATGGGGTCAGAAGTGAACAAAAGTACAGTTCTGTGCAATATAATGTGTTAACTTCCAAATGGACCCCATAAAGGAGGGAATTAAATAACTGCACAAGTGGTAAGGACCTTGTTGTTAGTTGCACACCACTTCCATATGCTGAATAACTGAATATAATTCAGTATAATTTAACAAAATTTCAAAAATTGTTAATATTAAAAAATGACAGGGGTTCCTTTACACTGCCTGGATAATAAGGTGGTTCTTTAGAGTGAACAGGAGACCTTCTGGTAACCCTGACATGATTCAATTTTGATTTGATTAGTTAGTATTTTCTTTGTTTTATAACTTGAAAATAGTCTGTAGAATTTTGTTACTTACAGGAATTCCAGCTTTGCCTGCTTGACCTGCTGCTCCTTTCTTCCCTGTGGGTCCCTAGAAGTTACAAATATTTGTGAACTGACCAATGTCTTAAACGCAATCCCCTAAGAAGAGCTAAGATTGTTCCCCTCCAGTATTCACGTTCACATTGCCCGCCTTTGGACCAGATTATTCACATTTCAGGAGACAGCAGAAAGTTTTTCAAGTAAAAGCAAATACATTTTTGGCAGAATTGTGTATGGTTTTTCCCTGTTGTGAACCAGTTTTTAAAACTTTTCCAACAATAAGCATAAAACGTTTTTCATCATGAATCTGGCAATTTCCCCTGAATCAGCCACCCCCTGTGAGGAAGTGCACTTGTACAGCATTTCCTCTACTCTTCCAAAGGGAAGCCATGGAAAGTAGGCAATGTAAATGCACTGAATGTCTGTGGAAGAGAATACTAGAAAACAATAGCCTCACATATCACAGATGTGAACATTTGTTTTTATCTAAGATCTACACAAAAGATAAAATTTGCTTAAAACCAGATTTTTTTTTTCATCTTGGCTGATCTAGAAATTGATAGTCTTAGAAAATGAAGAGAAACGGAGCACATAACATTCTTGTAAGTGGTTTAGTGACACAGGAGGTCATGCACCAAGGAAGAAAAGCTCTGAATGGTCAAAAGCTTCTCAGAGAACTTTGTTATAGGATAGTCTGCACAGAATATAAAGATTTATAGCATCATTTTTATCCTACCTCTAAAAGATGCAACCACTGAAGAACAGGGACAAGAATAACACTTGTTAGCACAGAACAAGTAGAAAAAGATTTCCAAGACTTTCCAGGCTAATTATTTCAAACACACTTCTTAAAGCAAAAGTTATGCTATCACTACCATGCTGCAATATGACACAACATGCAATAAAGTGAAAAAGCATGGGTTATAAGTGTAAATGTTTTATAATTCTGCAAATACGACAAAACCAGCAAAATGCTGTTCTATTGCTGAATTTAACACCTTTTTTTGTTAAGAATGGCGTAAAAAAGTCCACCAATCAGAACTGGAATGTGCACATTCAAATAACTTAATATTGTTTTCATTAAGATTTCTGGATGGATGTAAAGTAAACCCAGATGATTCAGCATTGCAGTTTGTGGGATTAGCTTTGCAAGGCTCGCTATAGCAGTACCAGTAATGCCACTGGAGTCCAGGTTGTGTTACTGTTTTCACTACTAACACTTCTGTGGAAATCTTTAAGCTCTTACAGGTAGCTCCATGCCAGATGTTGGTTCCACATTTGTACATGGCAGTATTGATCTGAGGGCCATTTGCAAGACAAAGAAAACATTTCTTCAAGAGGAATTGCTGATTTTGTCCTGGGATGTGAGTAGTTTGTCAAAAGCAATAAATCTGAGTTCACATGTTCACAATGTCTCCACGTCATGTTTCCTTTCTGTTGCTCCCCAGTTCTAGTCTGCTACAGATTCTTGTACTTACCTACAAAATTTTGAAACTCTAACAGACTTGCTTTATGGAACTTCTCAGATAAAACATCTCATTTAAATTGCAATGGTAATTGGTATTTTAAGAAATCTTTTACCCTAAAGCTTTTGAAATCTCAAAAACCAACAACATTCGGTCCATGGGAGAACATAAACACTTCTGGCAATTTCCAACACATCACCAAGACAAACTAATATTTCTAAAGAGAAAGATTTGGTCTTTGATCTTTGTCATGACTTGCTCTGTCATTATTGCTCTAGCATTCTGTAACAAATTCCTTAGTCCCAGGTCTCTGAAAACTCCGTGCAGTGCAATACCAGGAGGGTTCATTTACAGATCAGAGAAGCAAAATCCAGTTGGCCTCCAGAGCTACTTTACCACAAGAAACTTCATTTTAGGGGATAATTAAACATCACTCAAATGTTTCCAAAAGAGCTTCTCATAATGCTTGATATCACTCCAAAGTAAAACTACTTACCTATCAAATAACAGCTATTTACTAACCAAGATCATGATGCAATTTTCTATTTTATAATTTTTTTTTGTCCCTGTAGGTATGAAAAGGAAACCCACTCAGTTTTAGCCTTATGGAACAGTCTTTCAAGGACAGCCAGTGAACAACAAAACCCTACAAAGCCCGATTAAGTGCAGTTTTGGTTTTCTTTTCTCTACTTACTTCTGAACCTC
This sequence comes from Irena cyanogastra, assembly GCA_013397155.1. NCBI lineage: Eukaryota > Metazoa > Chordata > Aves > Passeriformes > Irenidae > Irena > Irena cyanogastra. The sequence goes on along the minus strand of VWZV01008957.1, from coordinate 866,491 downwards.
TTTCTCCTTTTGGTCCTTGCTCTCCCAATTCACCTGGCTCTCCCTTTGAAAAAAACATACATTAAATAAATGCAAGGAATAATTTGAATACAAATGAAAACATATTTTCAACAGCCAATAGAGAGATCTCCCTTGTTTGAAATACTTACTGGAGGCCCTTGTTGTCCAATAGGTCCTCTAAGCCCTGGAAGACCTATGTGACCCTGGGAATGAGAAAATATAACATGTTGCAATAGAGTAACTCAAGCTGCCATGCTCAGTGAGCTGCAGACTTCCGTGTAAAGCCCATCCGGGGAGGTGTGGGGTGGACCCAGATTCATTGACACAACCTAGACAAAGTATGGTCAGATCTCCAAGACCAAACTCTACAGAGCTTTTATTCTTTATATTCTCTACTCCAAGCTGCATGTGGGAATTACCTATTTTTTAAACATTTCTGCAGTTCTGTAAGCATAGATTTGGTTCATTCATTTATTACTGTGTCTGCCTGTTTTACTGTGTAACTTGGATATTCTGTGTCAAGGACTGTCTCATATTTCAGCAAACTGCATCAGTGATAAGCGTGAGTAACCATCCAATTTTTGTGTGCTGAAAGACAATATAATTCATGAAAAATTTTTAGGATTAGATGTACAATAAGTAGTGCTTAGACTTCAGAGAAAAATGTTAACTAATACAGTATTACAGAAACACAGAACTCTTTAGGTTAAAAGTGACATTTTGAGGTTATTTATGGAATCCTCTTTCTCAAGCAAGGCCAGCTAGAAATTATTGGTCCAGGATCATGCCTAGTCAATTTTTCAGTATTTCCACAGATAGAGACTCCACAACCTCTTTGAGCAGCCTGTTCTGGTGTTCAGTCATCCTCACAGTAAAAAAAAAAAAAGCCATTTCAAAAGGAATTCCATGTGTTTCAGTTTTTGCCCTTTGCCTCCTGTCCTGTCACTGGACACTATAGAGACAAGTCTGCCTACTTCATCTTAATTTTCTCCCAGCAGGTGTTTATACACACTAAGGTCACTGGAGTCTTCTCCAGCTGAGCAGCTGCAGCTCCCCTGTTCCAGTAGGGAAGATGCTCCAGTGTGTTCCAAGAGTGCATCAGTGCAGGGAGGGACCAGCAGGTCATCTCTGCACACTTGTGAGGGAAGATGACACTTCTGCTGCATTACTCCACATGTCTGCATGTTCAAACAAAACGACTAAAACCCAAAAGTTATTACCTTGTAGCCCTCATCACCAGGTTCTCCTCTATCTCCACGTTCACCACTTTGGCCCTAGAGAGCAAACCAAAGAGCAAAATGTAACAGCTGAACTGAATATAATGCTGCAGTGAAATAGGAACAGAAAGCTGGAATTCCTCTCAAAACAAACTAACCACTGAGAGGGAATTGATGAATGCAAACATAAAGGTTAGCTTGGTTAAAGGAGTAAACACGATTTTTTTCTGAACAGAATGAATTGCAGTCAGACAGTAGCCACAGTCTAAATTTTTTTGTAAGTGAAGACTAGAAGCTAAAAGATAAATATTACATGGTGCTTAATGAAACAGGAGGAAGGATTGACCTCAATGGAACTTCTCCAGATTTATACTGATATATAAATATATGAGAATTTAAAATCTGAATGGATAAATGAAATGACTCTTGTTTCAAGACACACAAGGAAAACTCTCTTACAGCTTCTGTAAGACAGCCCATTAAAAACTGGATTCTTTTCTGAAATGACTTGCTGTACTCAAAATTTGCTTTAATTTTGAAGTTTTTAGTAATGATTTTGACAGGTTCATAAATGCTGATGAGATACACTCCACATATGAATTAAGTGCAAAAATGGTTACAAAACGCAGTTCTCTAAATCAGCTGAATTAGTTTGCAGTGATAACGAAATAAGTAAAAACATATTTTTGATTAGTAAAGCAATTAAGTATAACTCAGGGTAAACAGAGGGTAAAATTCTTTTCTAAAATGTGCTGATCTAAGCAGAGACTAATAGCATTAATGTAATTAAATAGAGGGCACAGATATTTAAGGAGGAAAGAGCATACAACAGCATTTTCATACAGAGATTACTCATTAAAGGACCATCATTCTATGTTTTTGTACTGATTCCTGAGACAATGATATAAAGCTTCAGAAATAAATGCATTTGCTCTTGACTTGAGACGCACTAGTATAATTTTTTTGAGAAAGAAAGACCTACTGGTTCACCTATGGGCCCAGGTAGTCCAGGGACTGTATTGTCTTCGCCCGGGTAACCCTAAACCAAAGAGAAGTTTTAAAAAATGTTAACTTGGAAGTTCAACCTCATCCACCATGCACATAAGTTCAAATGGTAATAAAAAGCAGAGAAGACATTGTATAGATGCTAAAAGTGTACATGATGCTTATGGTTTAATATAATGGATACAGTAACTCCATTTTAATATTCACCCAGATGTCCCAAAGACATTAAGGACTAAAAAAACCTAAATATTTGCTTTATTCTCAAAGGCAGCTATAAGAAAAAAAAGAAGATTAACTGAACAATATCCACGTAATCATGTCTTTATTTAATGAAAAAAGGGATAAACAGGTTATTTGACAAGGGGAAAAAAAGAACATTTCTTCCACTATTTTGAGAAATACACTTAACAGAAAGAAAAACAAGAGTACAGGAGACTGGAACATTAAGTCTGAAGTTGATTAAAATTTAAATATTAAATAACTGCCATCCCAGTTAATCAGCAAAAGATTATATATTCCAGATGATACCTAGCAATAGTAATGCAAAAAGAATCACATTTTAAATATGATTAAGGACTTCTGCAGCGCATCAAAGTTGTTTTTCAGAAGTGACCAAGCAACCTAAACACCTAGCTGTCAACAAATTAATTTTCAGTTATTGTTTCTTAAATTATATCAAAACCTATCTATAACATCAACCACTAGATGCCTATTCACAGTATTTATTGCAAAACTCGCTCTAGCTTGTAGCTCTGTGTCAAGGGCAACCCCAATCCAGCCTTTGTGAAGTGAATCCATGCACCTGCCTTCTTGGGGTCACACGGGTTTCAGTGAGCACACAAATCTGTTTTCAGGACTTGAGAGAAAACCAATAAATTTGGCACTAAAATAGCAGCACTGAGGCCACATCCTGTCCCAAACACTTTATATTAACCACAGACATTGTCCATGCTAGCTGGACTTTCAGGCAAAACTGTGGGTGTACTCACAGGCTCAGAGTTAAGTAAATATTTAGCTGGTTCTGCACTGATTATTTTTGTCAGCAGTGCTCGCTAAGGGCAGGGGTGCTGTCTGATACAATAGACTGTGTTCTGTACAATGGGTACCTTGTGTTTAAAACCTCAAACATTTCAACAGTATGATTTTTGGACTCCCTCTCCAAATGACCCATTTCCTCACTTTGCATTTCTTTTCCTAGTCTTTGACAATACTAACAAATACTGCAAATGGTGGCTTTTGCTGCTTGCCGTGGAAAACAGTGGGTGTGCAGTAACATTTCCTCCCTTTATAATTTCCCTAAACAGATCAGTAAAACCCATGTTCATACCTTTTCTCCTTTGGGGCCTGGGGGCCCTGAGGGCCCTGGAGGACCCTGGTGACCCTAAACGAGCAAACCAAACACAAATTATTTTAAAACAAATAATTAAAGAAATAATTAATTCCAAAATTTCTTTTAGTTACTTGCTACATTTCTTTTTCTGCTTGAAAATTTATCTAAATCATATTACAACAACAAAATCAATGGCAGAAAATGGACTGTGTGCAGGAAAAGCTCTATGGACATTGGGAAACTACATGTTCTGATAGGGCTTAATGCAGGTGACAGGAGCTGGGCTGGTTCTTGCTTGGGTTAGGGTCAGTAATGGGTGGTTTTGTTTGGAAAAGAGACTGGAGTCTGCCCTGTAAGAGGTTGACTCAATCCATCTATGATGATTTTCACAGCTATTTTTCAGTGAAAGCCCCGATATCTTTATGTCCTTCAAGTAACCTCATTCAATCAGTTTCTGTTACTTAAATGGAAACTACATGTCCAGACAGCAAGAGGTGGTGGTGTTTGCTGAACTCTCTTTATAATGAATAGCTGTAGTAGTTCTAGAGGGACTTTATTCAGAAGGGGTGAGATACATTGGACAAACAACAGTTTAAAGTTTGTGGTGAAACCCCCCTGCGAGCGAACTCACAAAAACGAGGCATCCTTGCTAAGGCTAACATTTCTGAGTAGGCAAACACACCATATAAACAAATGTGAGTATCCAGATTTCCTGAAAATATTTGTATAGTCTAGATACAGATTCCTAAGGTATTTAAAATTAGAGTACCACAGACTTACATTGGGATGTATGTGTACCTGAATTCAGTAAAAACATACCCCATAACCTGGAATTCCTGGCTCTCCTTCAGGTCCCATTTCTCCTAGGTGTCCCTGTTAAATGCAGTAATCAGTGAGAAAGAAAAGAGATCCTTTGTAAAGTGCTACAACAATGCCTACTTTATAAAGTAAGCACTTGGAAAAATCTTGAAATATTGACATTTGACACCATGGACAACTTTCTTGTAGGTCCTACTTCATTTATTCAAGAATACTGGGCTTTTCATTCTTCTGTGGAAAATATGGTCAATATTTTGAGTCCTAGCCTTATAATCTTTGCGCATAATTAAATCAAGAAGATCTGATCTTTGAGAGGTGTGGAAGAACTCTCTTTTAAGTGCTACTGTGCCAAGGGAAGCAGGGGGTGGTAATCACTCAGAGAGTGACTCCTCTTGAAAATATTGGCCATTAGATAGTAGGCTTTGCTTCTGTACTTCACGTGTTCAGGAGCACAGTTCTGCATTCAGTGGCCACGGGATTGCACTGAGACAGGCACGTTGCCTCTCTAGTGCAGAGCCTGGATGCTTCTGTGCATCTGTCACACAGTATGCAGCAAGCTTGGGGAGCTTACTATGAAAGGAGCTAAAAGCTAATGGAATAGACGTAATTCAGTTAATTTTGGATCAGATTTCTATTGGATGGGAGTAGTAGTCTTCATCTGAAGTGCTTCATTTCAGCCACAGCTAAGGCTGATTGTATGTGATAGCCAACCCCCGGATTTTTGTCCTTGGAACTGGAAAGGTTTATGAACACCCACAGCAGTGAGGTTATATGTGGAGTGTGGGACATGAGTATAGTATGCTCTGCCATCCCACTCCCCTAACTGTCAGATAAGCAAAAGCTTGAGATGGCTCCTTTCAGATCCATGCACCAGGTTTCTGTCTGGAAAGGTGAACAGGTCTCATTCTGATGCTGAAACACCTCTGTAAGTGAGCATGTTTTGTACTAACCACGGGACCTCGAGTTCCTCTTGCACCTTTAGGACCAGTTTTTCCAGGATGGCCGGAATCACCAGCAGGTCCAGTTTCTCCTGGAGGGCCAAGCTGCCCCTTTTCCCCCTGTTGGTATTATTGCATTAAAAAATACTAAGAGACTGACACTAAGTTTCAAAATGCAGTTGATGCTTAATCAAAATGTGTAACAGCATTAATTAATAGGTATGATATTCACTGTATGTTATTTACTGTAGTTATTAGAATGTCTGAGCCCAGAACTCTGCAGTATACAAGAGTCTCTGCTAAAGCCTTCCCATTATGTTTTTGTTTTCTTTTAGCCAAAACTTAAAGCAGAAACTGTTCTGAGTTCAAAACCACATCTTGATACAAATTTAAATTTCCTAAGACCTTGAATGTTACTGATTGCAGAATGATGACAATTCTAATTGCTATGGCTAACAAGTAAAAAATTGGCTTGAAGCATGACACAAAACAGGGACAGTTTTGGTTCAGTGGAATTCTGTAATGTAAATTTGAGTTTCAGATAAAAGGAAGGGAACTGGGGAAGATGAAAAATAGTACCTTCTTTCCTAAACGGCCCCTCTGACCTGGATTTCCTGGTGTTCCTTCAGGGCCCTGTAGATTTATTAGGGAGAGAAAAAGAAAGGATTGAGAAAGGCCTGGAAACATGTTTAACCTCTGCTCCAAAGTGCATAACTAAGTTGGCTTCGGTAAAGCAGAGAGGTGGGAGGAAAAATGTCATTAACTGTGTCTGTAAGCAAGTTAGTAGGGCTGTCTCAAGCCACAGCATAAACAAGTGGGCAGGTGTCAGGGATTAGTTACCAAAGTAGTGGAAATGCACTGCAAACAGGGGAGGAAATAACCCATTACATCTTTCCCACACAGAAAATATTACTTTACAGATTTGTGAAGCTTATTTGTTGCTTTGTAAGCTACTGTTCGAGGAAAATGTAATATTACTCTCACCTCCAATGAAACACTCAGATAATGGGCTATAGCAAAATTATTTCCGTGTTTAGACTAGGATATTATGATCTGTCTGCATCCCTAGAATGAGGTCAAACCAAAACTGTGATGTGTACAGCCCCAGACACCAGGGAGGATGAGTGGAGAAGAAAGCAGCTCTACAGCTGCCTTTGGAACATGTAGAACAAAAATGTGAAAAATCCCTCCCTAACCACATCCTCCCAAAAATCAAATTGCCAGACCTGCCTGTCTCACTGAGGCACAGAAGCACTGCTGATGTTGTTTATTGTACACAAGTATAATAACATAAAGTGTAGATATGCCAGGGCTGAGATGTTTTACAATAATTTCAATACATGAAACTTTCAACGTTACCCAAAACTACCAATTCAAAATAGAGAGTCAAAGAAACAAAACTTGTTCTGCAATGCACTAAGAGTGCCAAGAACCAAAAGAAGACTTTTTTCTTTCCCTAGAAAAGTAGTTCACTGTGAAGAACCCAGAACGAAAGACAGCAGAGTGGACAGTGCTCACAGCCTGCTCACAGTGAGCAGCTGAAGTTCCAACCAATGTTTTGTTAGACCTCACCATCACATGAGAGCTACACAGAAAGCAGCCAGAGGACTGCAAATGAGAACATGATGATTTTTGGTAAGGGAAGCTGGTCTGATTTAAAGCTACAATACTTGCTTTGGAAACTGTGCTCCAAAATTAGCTCTCATTAAGAAGCTGCATACAATTTCATGGATGGATTTTAGTTGCTAGGAGGGATGCCAGAACAAAGAGGCAAACTGATCTAACAATGTTGCCTGTGAATTCTAATGCTTGTCTACTATTTGATCTGTGTATGCTTGATGCATATTGTGCATATGTTTGGAGAGATCTGAAGTGAGAGGCTCCAGGTTGTGTGGTGTGTGTGTCTGGATGACAGGTGGTGAGGAATCACTATTTGCCAAGAGGTCACATATTTAAGACAGGAAAAGCATTTATCTCCTCTCTCTACCAATCCTGAACCACACTGGAAGCTTATTTAAATACGGTCATCTCTAATTACATAGAAAACCAGAAAAATCAAAAATAAAGGAAGAAAGAAAAATTAACTTTGTCTACTAAAAGCAAATGAGCAAGAAGACCATTTCAACCATAAAACACTTACAGGAATTCCCATTCGGCCAGGTTCACCTGGGGGCCCAGCAATTCCTGGTAATCCCATCTCTCCTTTTTCACCACCTTCTCCAACAAGTCCCTGGTCTCCAGGGTCTCCCTAAAATACAGTTAAAACCCCCCCAGAAAACCTTAGTCAATCTGCTGCTACAGGATTACTTGTTCATAAGAAAAGGGAATTCTGGATCTCTGAGTTTGAAAAAAAGCACACTGAAACTGATGTGAATCTCACCAGTCAAATTCAGATCAGGCTCTAAGTTAGGGTAAAGCCCTTTCTATCTCATCCACACACTTCTACAGCCACATTTTGCTTCATCCATCACCAAGTATCTGAGGTTATTCTTTATGACATCTCCTGTCCTGGCACCTGCTGCAGTCCCTGGCACAGCACTGATCTAATTCAGACAGCAGAGCCGCCTTGGGCTTGCTTTCTCCAGCACTTTAGTCACCACAGACAAAAGCTGTACTCAGGTAAAGCTTGCTTTTCTTGGTCAAGCCATTCAGCTTTGCAGCTCTTGCAAGAAAGATATGTACCTAAAAGGCACAGACAAGCCTGTACTTCACAGGACCTCCTGTGTTAAAACTATGTGCACTCAACTGGGCTCAGTTGGTCTGGTGGTGACCTAGGATAAAAAAGGAGATTTGGGTCCTTAGGCTGATGAGTACTTTACATCTGCTACAAAATCTTCGTGTACCTTTGGGCCATCTTTTCCTTGAACACCGTCTTCTCCTGGAGGCCCTGGTTCACCCTTATAGAAAGAAACAGTTGAAAACAAAGTTATTGCCTTAATTTCTTGACTCATACTAGTTTTATACATGTTTATTATGTTTTGGACAACTTTTATGTTGCTGTTACAGTTTATTTGTTTTCAGTGTCACAGCCCATGAATATCCAATGCAAGAAGGCATAAAAGATGATGAGCACTAGAAAAATGAGGCAATACTGTGCCCATATAACCCTGGAGATTTGAACAGTGGCACTGAGATTTTGTTTGGTTTCAGACTATATAACAGGTAATTACAGTAACCTCAAAATATACCTATTCTGTCCTGAAACTTCCATGTTTGTGTGGATAACTACTATATTGGTATGTTTACAGACTTACTGTAGGGCCATTTACCATTAGAAATATTTCAACACTATAATCACACAACCACACAGAATCATCAAGGCTGAAAGAAAGCTTCAAGACCATCTAGTCCAGCTGTCAACCCAGCACCACCACAATCCTATTCCCAAGTGCCACACCCAGATGTCTCTCAAACACTTCAAGAGACAGTGACTACACCACTTCCCATGGCAATTTATCCCAATGCCTAATCACTCTTTCAATGAAAATTTTACCCCAATCTGAAGGCTCCAATCTCCAGTCCAACGTAAGGCCATTCATTCTATCACTTGTTAGCTGACAGAACAGACTGACCCCCACCTCACCACAGCCTCCTTTCAGGTAGTTGTAGAGAGAAATGAGCCTCCTTTTCTTCAGGTTAAAGAGGAGTTGCTCTCCCAACTGCTTCTCAAAATCTCTGCTTCAGCAACTCCATTGCCCTTCTCTGGACATGCTCCAGCACCTCAATGTCCTCTTTTGAAATGAGACCCAGAACTGGACACAAAGCTCAAGGTGAATCTTCACCAGTGCCAAGTACAGGGAATAATTCACTGCCCTGGTCCTGCTGGCCACACTGTTTCTGACACAGGCCAGGAGGCCATTGGCTTTCTTTTCATCTCATGTTCAGATGCTGTTGACCAGCACCTCCAAGTCCCTTTCTGCTGAGCAACTCTCAAGCCACCCTTCCCCAATCAATACTCTTTTTAACTTGCTGCAATATTACACTGAGTTTTTTTTCTTTAAAAAAAGAGGCTATCAGAAAATAGCTTCTTATTGAATTCTTCTGTTAAATCAAGGTTTCAAAACCTGCACTTCATTCACAACATACTTTTCTGTTGTGGAAGATTTGCATCCATAGCTTACCCTCAAACCTTGGTCACCTGGTTCTCCAGCCTTCCCAGCAGGTCCAATGTCTCCCTGGGATTTCACAAGGAAAATCATTGGATTTTAAAGGACAATATTCATAACAATGACAGAGTTTACAGCTGATAGATTCATTATGGCAATAACAGAATTTCTTAATGGTCTGTTTCCTATATCACTGTCTATTTGGCTAATGAATCAGATCTCTCTGATTTGCTTTTATGAGAATTTGAAAATATAAACATCTTAAGAGAGAATAATTTCAACATTTACCTTTGTGCCTGGTTCCCCCTGCAGACCAGATTCTCCTTCAGGGCCAGGAGGTCCCTGCATGGTACAAGAGCAAATGTTCCACGATCACTAGTAATAATTTTGCAACAACTAAACAATACACCCAAAACTGAAGCAGAAGAATGGCCTGAGACACTGGGAAAGACGAAGGTGCGAAAAATCAAATCAAGACAACATAGTTCTTTGTTCTTTCTAGAGCCAAACAGAAAAGAAAGGAGGGTATAGAAGGAGTTCAGGAAACACACTGTGGGTCAGGAACATATTGAAGACTCAGCAGTACCACTAAGCCTGTACCTTTCACCATAAATTACTGCTGAACAAGCATCTATCTTCTGTAAACCTGACTGACAACTTCATCTCTGTTTGGGCTTGGAGCCAAGTAGAGACAGCCTTTGGAGAACTAAACCCTTTTTGGAGGCCTCAGGTCTTAATGAGTTGATGACATCAGACTGCTTTTTGTGAAGTTTATATACAGACCTTTCCTTAGCAGTTAGTCAGAAGTCTGGATTTTGGGTGACTGAGGAAGAGCCTTTCTTTGAATAAGCCAAATCCCTGTTCACTGCTCCAAGTGAGCTCATCCCCCAGGTACTTCATTACAAATGTGGCTAATACATTCTGTCACATTTCTCTCAATGAAATATTAAAAATAAAGCAAAAAACTGAAGCAGAAATAAGCAAGAAGGCTGTCTACAGCTGCTTTCCTTTATCTACAAATTGAAAGAACATGTGATTAATGGTGTTTTACTGCTAACTGCAAGGAGAGCAGTGCTTTCAAAAAAAAATTGTTTGCTCAATTAAACATTCACTTTCTATGACAAATGTCATGACTATATACTCAAAGACAATGCTTATAGAACAGAACAAGCTACTTATTTTAGACATTTTTTGGTAACAGCTTTAAGTAAGAGTCTCTCAGTAGCTCATGATATTTAAGTCAGCTGCAGACAATAAAACATTTTTTCATAAATATATTGTCCAGGCTTAGTCAGTTGTTTGAGTATTTGTTATTGCTATAAAAATGATTAAAATCTCACCTCAAAACCCATTTCTCCAATAGGGCCAGCATCCCCTGGTTGTCCTCTTGGACCCTGGCATTAAACAAAATTTTGGATGCATCATTCAATTAACATTGAATTACTTTGCAGAGTGTTAAACTTGTCTCTTCACAACCCTTCCAACTAGAATAAAGAAATGTATTTCATTGTCTTTCCTCCTGAATCCAACAGTGCATCCAAGTCCCATGATGGCATACAGTACCAACCCTGATGCACTGAAATAACAGATCTCAAATAATAGCACAGATGTCTTTTCTTTTAGTTCAAAAATAAATTATTCTCTGAACTAAGCTCTTCTCTTGACTAGCTGAGACTTTGTTTAACTAAGGTTTGTTAGACTGTCTGGTTTGCTTTGTGGAAAAGCCTACAGTCTGGTATGGAATTAACTGAAAACAACTACTTCACCATGGACAGAACAGCCACTGAGGCATGACAGACTAAAGGCTGGAGCCTTCTTAGCAGTGTTAATAACTACACCACAAGCATTTTATTACAAACCTTAGATGTAAGCAGTAAATGTACTGCCGTAACACCCAGGGATCATTTCCCAAAGTGGCATGTTCAAATTCTCTGCACACGTAAGATCTGAGCTCAGAGAGCAGGATTTGTGTGCTGGGGAGCAGAAGCTGCCTGTAACAGCTTACAGCTGATTCTACAGGCATAATGTACATCCAGGCAAATCAGCTCTCTGCATATAACCAGTCTTTGAACTTCAAAATGTTCATATCCATTCATCCCTTTGGGACTCATCTGTGTCTAAACACATTCTAAATTCAAAACAGTTTCTTGTTCTACAATTCTCATGTAAAAGCAAGATGCTGCTTCTATTTATGACAGAAGCCTTTTAAACAAATATTTACTCTAATTTGTTTCACTTCCTCTTACAGACTATGCATCTGGTTTTGCTCCTCCTAATGACCTGTGAATATTCTCTTCCCTTGTAATAACAATGCAAATTGCATATTACTGACAGAATTCCGGCAGATCCATATATTTTACCTTTTATCTTCATTTAAATATGAACAACTAAAACTGCAGTTACTTCCCTTTGATAATTCACTTCATCCTAAACTAAGTCAATTGATTTCCATTTGCAGAAACCCCATGAAATTCCACTAGGCAAGTGTCACAAAGCTTCAGTTTGCTTCACAAGTCAAGTATTTCTTCATATTACCATGGAGATAAGGCTGCTGGATCAGTAATGTATCTTTCTCCTGAGACTTTCAGAAGCCAAAATTTTATAGCAGAGGGACTCCATTTAAGCATTAACATCAGGTACCTTGCAAAGGGTTTCACTGAAATGTCTGACAAGTAGATAACGTTTGAGCGCAATTTAGATCAATCCCGTTAATACAAATAGTTCTAATTGCTCATATTTCTCTGCTCCTCCACCAACAATTAGGGTTTTTCTGGTCTGTGTGGAACTAGTGACAGGGCCAGAAAACCTCAGCAGCTGGCTTTCACATAGTGACCAGCTGACAGAGGATGAAATCAAGCTGCTTGGACAGGCAGCTAAAAAGAAGAGCCACGCGTTTTATTGCGCAACCTCTTCTGTCATTTTATCACTCCTTTCTAGCTCTGCAGACCATTTCCTGAAGACATTTTACTCTTTCAGCACTTGATAGAAAAGATATCCTGTTCACAGGATAAGTTTTTCTTCTGACTATGAAGAATATGTAGTTTCTATGATGATGAGCACGAGAGAAATGTAGGCTGCTCAAGAGCAGACCACTTAGATCAGGCAGGCATGCTATTGATATAAAAATTCAGACTTGGCCAGAAAATGGCAGGAATTTGGCATATAAACCTTTCAGCGTAAGGCTCTCAGGTGTTGCAACACGAAGATAAGATATAATAAATGAAAGAGATGAAGTAACAGGAATCCAGTGATAACTATTGGAAAAACACATTTTCTGTGAAATATTTTGCCATTCCTACAGGTTGGCAGCTTAAGGTAAGTATGCAATTCTATCCTAAAGAAAATTTGTTGGTGTTTTTCTAGCCCTCAAAATGTGAAATTACTTTCTGTAAGCATGTCAGTCAATGGATTAGTAGAAATAATTTAAAAAATACTAAGTACAAATAATACTAAAAATAATATCACTTTTACCAACACCTCACTTTCAATATTTAAATTAACTACGTGCAATTTACTGTGCAAAATTACTTTCCAGAAGCAACGTAGACACACAATTTTTGACAACTCTATTAGATTTCTGCACCAGAAAATGGAAGCCGTCTCCTAAATCCTACTTGGACAGCATATATTCTTTTACTGTATTTACACAGTCTGATTTACCCCAGAGATGGTGCTGCAACACTATTCCTGTCCCAGCTATATCTTGTAGTTTGGTGCATATATTTGCTGCAAGTTCTGCATGATCTTCTGTAACAATATTAGCCACATGAAAGTGAGCGTGGCTTTGACACAGTAACAAAAATCCATCCAGCAGAGGAATGTCTGAGGTTTATTATAGCAGCCTCTTCTTGAAAATTTAACCTGCCAAATAGATGTGGTCCCTGTGTTCCTGAACAACAATCCTAATACTTGCAAAAAAAACCAGCACTAAAGTATTGCCACAGACATCTACATAATACATGGCACAGATATTTACCTCAATGTGGTGTAAAGCCACATTATGTTGTGGTCTGTGTTCTGTTATGCTCTCTTATGTTGTGCCCCCCTTATTACAGAGCTTCCCAACAAGATTAACAGGTCTCCTTATGAACAAGTTACTCTAAGGATGGGAGGCAGACTCCAGCTCTGCAGTTTTGGAGCAATCACCCCTCAATTCCTACCTAACCACAGCTGGCAATACTGGATCTTAGTAAAATGGAGCTTGAGTTCTCAGGGAGCTTGTATAATACATGGAAAAGCTTTGAACAGCCATAAGGATCAACTTACTGGCTCTCCCATTGGTCCCCTGTCTCCTGTGGCTCCTGGAGGTCCAAGCAAACCCTGGAAGATTTAAATTAAATTAAAAAATCACCGGAAAGAAGCTCCCTCCTATTCTGAGCACAGGCACTTCCTCTCTTGCTTTTGCTTACACAGTAACTAAAACAGAAACACCCATGAAATATGTGCAGCCTTTTTTTGTGGTTGACATGCATTGACGTATCACTGGCTTTTGTGTGGCAGGTGAGGGAGTCCTGAACAAGTCCTTCCTCAGTTTATTTCACATACAAATGAATCTTAGCTGAACCACCATTTACCAGTTCACTTCAATTCTCCTCAGAACCATGTCTCCTCAGAACCAGTATGTCCAAACTGCCCTACAAGCTGTATTTTAGATAATCAGTCAGGTTCACAGCACACTCTTCTCTCTGCTCAACCTTTCTCATAGCATTTCTATCTCACAGTCTTCTAGAAACTGTAGCTGTAGGAGTAATAGATCAGTATCCTGTGCTTTGCAATAAATGTGCTATTACACATCATTTCAGCCTAATGAGGTTTTGCTTCATTCATTTCTGTGTATATAAATACATCTAAAAGTTCTAGTGAATGAGGAGGAAATGAAAACCCCTTGTGTCAAACATGAGAGGCAACAAGCTCCTAAATCTGAGCAGAAAAGGCAAGAGAAGTATGGTGACAATCAACATTTTAACTTTCAACTGCAGAACAAAATCACCACCATTACTACTTTTTTTTTTGTTTTTCTGCTTCCCTCTTTGTTGAAAATCCAGTACAGTTTGGACTGACTGACAACCTGCTTTGTAAAAAAAAGCCTCAAATAGAACACGCTAGATTTCCATTCAAAAAAGTGCTGAAAGAAGGAATTTTCTCCTACACATGATACTCATTTAATATGTTCCTACATTTATCCCTACATTGATAACACACACCTACCCCAAATTCTATCAAAGAATTATTGCTCTATGTCACAAAGACTTTCATCCTTAAAACTGTACTTCTGTCCCTGGTTCTTTGTTTGAATAACTGCAAACTGTCAGAGTTTTCCAGCTGCTCTGAAATAGATAAACTTCCTCATACCCAAGTGTCAAACAAAGTATGAGATTTTCTGGATTTTTTTTTTAGTAGAAGTACTAGTGAATTTCATACTCACAAGTGTACCCTGATCTCCTCTTTCTCCTGGATTTCCAGCTTTACCCTGGTTAAAGAGAAATATCAAAAGACAATGCTGGCTTCAATTAATTTCCAAACACAACTCAGAAATCAGAGTTACTGTGTTAAAGCTTACCACAAAGACTGGCTCCAATACTTACAATGAGCCCAGGAACTCCTTTCTTTCCTGGATCACCTCTTTCTCCCTGATAAATAACAAAAATGTGTAAATTGCACATACATTTGGTTGATAAGCTGCATACAGTTACTGTGAGTTCAAATGCTGGGTGACTACAGAAAGTGCAGATTCACTTGGATGTGCTCACAGTAGCTGGAAAAGGCAGAAATTTGCAAATCTCTTGGATTAAATGGAACTCTCTGGCTTCTGCCGTGATGGGCTGGGGTTTTATTGTTTGTTTACTTTTATCTGTTATGGCCTACCCCAGTGTTTTATACAGTACTGAGCAATGCAAACACTCACCTTAGTGCCTTCTGTTCCCAGCTCTCCTGGAGGACCATCGAGACCTCTTGGCCCCTGAATATTGAACAAGTGAATACTAATTATGCATTATTTTTGCTTGCCATTAAGGAGACGTTACATAAGCTTTAAGAGAGGAGAAACATTTTGTTAGCATGAAAACCAATTTTCATTGTGTGTCAAGTGTGAAATAAAGCTTCGAAGAATAAAGTAAGTTTCTGGTTTGTTGAATTATGAACTTAAGAAGAAAGATTCCTTAAAAAGTATGTAAATAAAACGTTCAGTGTCTCTGTTGGAGCCAGATGGCAGGCTGATATTTTCTGCTTTTTTTTATCATCCACTCATGCAATAGACATGTACTTAGAGGGATTTAGATGATCACTATATATACAGAGTACTTGCTTTTGAGCACATCATAAGATGTATATGCAAAAATTAATCTTGCTAGTAAGACTCTACAAAAAGCAGATAAAGTTCTTCCACTATTAAACCATTTTGAGGCAAGATTAGAAACAATTTATAATTGTGAACTATTGTACTCTATTGTTAGACTAAAATGTTTTTGTAGATTGATTTTTATAAGCAACAGAGGAACAAAGATAACCAGTTCTATTATTGTAGCAAAATATAGCAAATATCTATTGCCAAACCATTCAGAGTTTCATTATTTAAGATTGGAAATCTAAATCCATTAGCTTATAAGCAAATGAAAAATCCTCAAATATGTCATGAGCGAAATGGAAAATAATTTTTTATCCATGCTGACTTAGGAGGTTATTTCCGTAATTCTAAAAATCCGTTTAGATGGAACATTAAACTAAAACCATGTTTAGGTATGGAACATTAAACCAAAACCAGTTAATAAAAACTTAAAACTAATGACCACTTCAAAGGAAGAGCTAGATAAGTATCAAGACAGGCTCTTTACAGCAGTGTGCACTGGGAGGATGAGACATAACAGCTTTCCTGGTGGCATTTGGGCTGGGCTGGCATCAGGAGGAGTTAGTACACTACTGTGGCAGTGCCTAGAGGAAAACAATCTCCATTTCTATGGTGAATTTCTGAGTTGTAGAGAACCTTACATCTCGAGTCATGGCTTATAGTGAAGGGCATCCAATGATGACTGATTTTCAGTCTAAATGATAATAATAGGGGCTTGTAAAATGACTTTGTTGGAAGTACATCTGAGTTAATTTAGTTTACTTTCCTTACAAAAATATCTGTGACTTCCGTATCTCTCTTGAATATTTTGAGAAAAAACATACCAGAATTTGTTCTCTCTGACTCAGACTTACTGACCAATATCAAAACCTCTCCTGGAACACGTGGTGAGCACCCATCCCCTTTTGTCTGGAGCAAAAGTGAAAATGGCTGACTGGGAACTCAGTGTGTATCCAGAATCATTTAGGCTTTTCTCCTGAAATGAAAACCTCTCAAGAACAGGCCTTTCCTGTGAGCTGATATATAACTGCAACCCCGGCAAAGCCAGAAATATCCCACGAGAACTCATCTGTCAGCACTGCTACTTCCGGCCAGCACAAAGGAACACAGAAACCATAGGAAAAGGAAAAAGCAGGGAGAGCTGTATAAAATACCCTGCAGTATGGGACACAGCTTCTGTGAGGCAATCCTTGGGCTAGTCTGGCCACATTTTTGTTTTGGTGTAAGCTAGGACTGAGCAATTACAGGCATTTTTCTGGGCTAGAGAGGAAGAGAGGCTACAGAAGACAACACTGAGCTGCCACATGGCACTCAATGCTGAAGGTCCCAAACCAAACAATACTGAAGTCTACAGAAAAAATCAGTGACTTCAATGCCCTCAGAGAGTAGAAACAAAACACTAGTGGTGTTTTCAAAGGTGAAGGAGGCTTTTATAAAAACATTTATACTGGAACTCAAGATTATGCAACTGGGTAACTCAATTGTTGCTTTACTAAAAAGGATAACTCAAAAGAAGGCTAAACATCTTGATCAAGTTAATTTCAGGTTACTGCTCTTCACTTTTTTCTGTATCTGCAATCTGTAACACAGATATTGGTTGTGACGAAAATTCAAGGCAGATTTAGCAGGTTTATTGTTCCCTGATCTGAAATATCCCAAAGAACAGGAGGAGAAGGGGCAAGAAGAAACTGAGATGGAGTGAGGACAGGTCATTCAGCTGTGGGGGTAGAAGGGACGGAAGTTCAAGGAAGAGCCATGGAGGAACCACCTACAGCAACACAAGGAAAGGGGACATTGAGAGCATAAAGGTAAGCAATTGCAGGATAGTTTTAGATTTTCTCAGACTTTTTAGATATGTGACCTGTCATTTCTCTCTGTACATTCTCCACAGGGCTGTCAGAGGACAGAATCTGAAGATGAAATATTCAAGGAAGAAAAAGGACATGTTTCCATTTTACAGATTTGTGTAACTTGTCTTTCTAGGTTTTATCTTCTATCATTAAGAATTACCAAATAAATTCTTTCAACACTTCTGACATAATTTTAATCATAAAGAGGATCCTAGCTTGCAGTCTGAGAAACAGGGCTGTCAGGAGACTGCACAAGGTTCCTAGTCTGTGTTATGCACATAACACACCAAAACCTTCCTGGCATTCACACAGATCTCCATTTCAATGGGGTTCACCTTGGCAGCCCATGACAACAGATCTAATCACTAATAGCTAAGCAATAAAGTCTACCACTTAAAACACCAAGCTTCTACTATGTAACTTTGAATTGAAAGCAAAGGAACAGAAAGCAAAGGAACAGAAAGCAACATGATCCTCTGGGCCATGCCTTCCTTTAGCCAGCCACAGAACAAAGGGCAGGAATCCAAGGGAAAGGCAATTTAATATCCTGACAAAAGCACACAAAAACATTCATATAAATAGTATGATGTGACTCCTTATTGGCACAGATGAATTGGATTGTACAATTTCTTACTATAGCTAGTACAGAATGAGAGATGTGCTTGATTTGCCTGCTGTTATTTAAATTAGGTTGCAAGAGAGCTGGGGAGTGAGACTGCCAAATGATTGCTACTGCTTTTTTCTTTGGCATGGACTCAGCTCTTTTTCTAAAATGGAACATTTTGCATTGAAAACTCTAGGAAGATAATATGAGAAAAAGTTCATCTAAGAAGGTAAAAAGCACAAATTAACTACTTTTATTGTTTCTCATCCTGTCTCCCAAATACCTGGCAAGCTGAAATAACACAAACACAATATATAGCTACTTCTCTTTTTTGGGGGCTGACATGGAAGAATATTAGAAAACTACATCAATTTACTCTCACTTCCTTCAAGCAATTAATCAAGAGAGAGAAACATTCAGCTATTAATGTACCACCAAGCACACTGGGTGCTTGCTTCACAAGTGCACATAATTTGCTAAGTTCCACATTCCCTGCTGTGAGAAATATGAAAGATATTGCTCATTAAAACAAAGCACAGATGTCCTCAGGCAGCTGAGGTTCTTCATGCCAGTACAGACACCACCAAACCAGGGACAACCTGACTGGCTGCTAGAGACATGAGTTGCTGCTGTCTGACCCCAAACTTACAGCACTTCACTGTGTCATCAATCTGCATTTTCAAGTCGAAATTTCATGATCTCCATTCCAGGAAAGCAAGAGCAGAAAAATTACTTCTTTTGAGCTTTAAAACATCAAATGCCAATCTGAAGAATACTAAATGCTAAGAATTTCTGCACCTGTTGGGAATTTTGCTTAGGTCTTGCTTATGAAATTAATCTAATGATACAGAAGCTTTTCCTCTCAAACTAGGAGCTGCAGTTGCATTAGTCCAGGGCTATGGTATGGACTGAAAGCAGCCTCTGATGTTGTAGTTTACCTCACACAGTGGCAAACAAAGACAACAAAAGATCATGCAATGACTTCATTACACAGCCAGGCTTCCTGACTAATGTATTTCTTCCCTCTGGTCATGGAAAGAAATTCTTTCTCCTGCATATTGATACTCTCACCCTCAGTGTCATTCTGCCATTGAAGCATCTACAAAGTGGTGCTCTCCCTCTGTGTTTTCATGAGATTAACACTAAAAAATAAAGTGTGATAAACCTTCCACATGACTCTGGCCAAATGCACAAGGTCTCAAGCATGAGCTGAGGAAGCTCTGTGCTAGTGCTGTGCTCAGGGGCATGTTCCCTGAAATCCCCCAAGAGTGAGATACTCCACAGCCTCTGGCCAGCCTGCCTTCAGCTGGCCACAACTCCTGGTGTACTGAGAGTGAACAGCTGGATACTTGCAGACAGAAGTGAGCTGCTGGGTAATCTTGGATGCAAAACCATTGCTGAAAGGTCCAGAATTTATGGAGTGAAGGAATTCTATTCTGTGACAGTGCACAAGTGGAGGGGCAGTGCTTCTAAGACTTCTCACAGATTCCAGCTGTGGAGACAGGATACGTTCTTGCTGCCATACACAACGAAGGGAAATTTCCATATGCTTCCATTTAACTTCTGTGCCTGACTGTGGTATGCATTTTCTGAGGCCTTCCACACAGAGCTCTGGGTTCTGACACTTTTCTTTCTGAACCCAGTGATGACAAACCCCAGGCTTCAGGGCACCTCAGATATTTTCCTTACGTGAGATTCCACTTTTGGTCTGAAATTTTGATCTTGAGAGCAGATAAAATTCTCAGTGGCTTCAGTGGGAGTTTGTTCTCAGAGCCTGAGGAGCTGGCTCTGTTTTGAGACCCTCTTTCATAAGACATTCCCAGTCATGCTGGGTAGAGACAAAGGCATAAACCACAATTCCAAAATGGGACTTTCACAGAGCTTGGGATATTTGGGATTTATTTTGAGTGATCTTTAATTATAAGCACTGTACTCCATGATGTGCTGCCAAAATTGTAGAGAGATATTTATCAGGATAAATGGAGCTGTGAAGACACCCTGGTCCAGCCACTGGTATGAGCTGTACAAGTCTCTCAGGAATTGTGGATATGCTGTCAGACTGGTAGGAAAGGTGAGAGACACTTCACTAATGTGGGCTTTGGGTTAGTGTTTTGTATGCAGTGAAGAAATGGTTTCCATTTCCCTGATCAAAGTGAAATGGAAATGACAATCTAACAAGTGGGGGTTCAAGATTCTAGCACACAGTATCTTGTGATTGCACTTCTTCCTCCCTCAAAACTGTGTTTGAGAGATTTTGATTGTATTTCCAAAGACATAATGCAGGTAAAGCAAATTGTCCTTAAAACATCGAAATAGTCCAGTGGCACTTATAAATGACAAATTTTGCCTGTTTATGTGTACAGAAAACAGTCAAGTGGTCATCTTGGCTCTGCTTTTGCTCTCAGCTGAAACCAATGGCAAAGCCCATTTCACTGTGAGGAGAAATGAAGATTCATATTGTTTCCTACATGGAAATACAAATATAATCTATCTGATTTCAATCCAAACGAGCTGAGTCCAGAGGACAAAGGGAGCAGCTGTAAATGGGTAATATTTCAGATTCATGTTTGCAACACACTGCTCTAAGCAGCATGAAGGAGCATTAGTACTTACTCTTCTTCCCTTAGGTCCCTGTGGCCCTGATGGTCCTCGTGCCCCTGAAGGTCCCTACGTGTCAAACAAACTTATTATTCATTGCCTTATAAACACAGATACCTGAAAATTACAAGGCTTATGCACCTTGAACCACAATCAATGCAAGAAAAGCAAATCAATCACTTTCACTCATGGTACAAATTCAATTAATTGTGTTTGTAAAATTTTTGTAGAAAAATCTAATTAACAGACTCTACGTAACATTATTTTTACAAAACACTGATGTGACTGTTGGATAGATTACTTCCAGTATCCCCAAATTTTTAAAAGATACCTGTATTTCAGCAACATGATGTTAAAAGGCATGAATATTTTCTGAAAAAAGGTTCAGTTTTTATCTATACTGAAGACTCATGGTAGACAAATTATAACAATTATACAGAGCAGATTAGAATATAATTTATTTTTTATTAACAATGAAGCTAAACACATGATGAATCTATTTAGACTGTATTAGGCACCAATTAATTTTAAAAATATTATGCAATTATTAACCACTCTTGCAAAATTCCATTTCCCTACTTGCCTCAACAAAGTGATTTTTAAATGGATGAGTAAATCATATAATTACTTTTCCCATCTCTCATAGATCATCCTGGCAAAGAGCAAGTGAACAGATTCTGTCTGGATGGGTACATTTTTGTGACAGTTTTATAGACTGCAGTCCAAACTAGAAACCATTGTTAGTTTCAGCAAAGCAAAAAGACAATTTGAAACTAGTTCATTTGATGTCAAACCAAAGCACCCCCCTATACCTACAGGTAATCCTTCTGGCCCCACAGGTCCAGGGCCACCTGGAGGTCCTGGATAGCCCTAGAATTAAAGTAGACATAGAAAAGACACAACAGTTTTATCTAAATTGTTATTATAGCAACAATAATAAATCCAATTACTTACCTGAATAGCTGGAGGTAAGTTAATAAAATATTTCATTTCACAAAATTTTTTCCCAAAATTCTGTTTAAAAACTAAATGCTTAATTGGATATATCCTAGCAACCATTAAAGCAGCCTAGGAAGCTTTCCCACACAGACACTAGCTGGCAGAGATGCACTGAAACAAAAGATGCTGAGTTCTAAATGAATTTAAAACTCCTCTCGAGGAGGCTGTGACAGTGGGAACAGAAAGTGGACACATCCTGGTGTGGGCAGACCTGGCCAAGCCCAAATGCCAGGAACAGCTCCTGCCTGAGGACTGCAGTGACTTAGTAATGGAAAGGCTCTCTCTGCTACAACTTCAGTGGATTTATGGCAATAAGCATTAATAACAGTCCAAGAAAAGCAGTTGATAAGACTGGATACTATATGAATAAATTCTTGTTTATTAATCTCCCTATTAAGTATTTTTCTCATGGACCAAAACCAGCTGGTTGAAAGTAAACCTAGATTAGTGGGATTTAATGAAGGACAGAAAGCCTCAAAAATCATTGGCTCTGCATGGATTATTGAGCTGGTCTGCAGTCTCAGAGTACTTTACTCTTCCCTGCTAAGGGATGTCCAAAAAGTAATTACTGCAAATACAGAATATCCTTGTCCATGGCAAGAACACCACCCACTGCACCAGGCTGCAGTTCCTGTGTGAGGCCAGGGAGAGCTCAGTCCTGCCAACCACAGCAGTGTCACAGGGAGCAGGATGCAGCTCTTGGCACCTCAGCTCCCTGTCATCCCCTTGCAGTTAACCCTTTAAGTGCTCTCTGTACACTCTGGAGCTTCCACAGGGCTCACAAGCAAACACACAGCCCAGCCCTAGGCACGTTTTCTAGAGAGCCCCCACAAGAACAGGGCCATGGGCACATGTGTACAACCTGTCACTCTGTACCCCAACACACTTCCATGGCATGACTCTGGGCTGCATGGGTGCTGTGTCCTGCTTTAGGACAAGGGGTGCTGTCAGGAAGCCTGTCCTCCCACAAGAGTGGCACCCAGGAGCTGTTTGGGAAGTGCTGGGCAGTAGAATTAGAGGTGATGATATTTACCAGTCTATCTATAAGAATAACCTGGGTTACCCTGGTTTACACAGGAAATTGTTATTTTACTCTCCCTCCCTTTAATTAATTTAATTTATTTAATTTATTAAGGCTGCTTAGAGCCACTTTTCAAAAAGGCTGTTGCTCTGCTGTTTCACTCAGCAGATCACTTTGCAATATCACAGCTACAGAGGGGATAAAGCTGTGAAATGAAACTTTGTAGGAGCTGTGCATCATAAATACTACTCTCCCACAAGGTCTGCACAGCTAGAAGGGTGAGAACTTATTACTGCTTTGGAGACTGAAGTGCCTTTGTAAGTAACATAATTGTGGATTTTACATTACTTGTAACTTACCA
The DNA here is from genome assembly GCA_013397155.1 of Irena cyanogastra. Lineage (NCBI taxonomy): Eukaryota > Metazoa > Chordata > Aves > Passeriformes > Irenidae > Irena > Irena cyanogastra. Next base: position 843,300 of record VWZV01008957.1, on the reverse strand, counting down.
TGACACCTTTTCCTCCAGGAGGACCTACAGGTCCTGGACTGCCTCGCTCTCCCTTTAACGACAAAGGAAGAGAAGAACAAGAAAAGAATATTGAATACTCTTCCCCTTTTCCCATGTCCACTGAACACACCTGTCAGTGCATCACACTATTGGCTGAGAAACTGCCCTTTCAGAAACAGTGCAGAGACCTTTTTTTACTTTTCTTTTTTTACATTTTTGCATTCCTTCCTCCTACAAGCCTATTCATCTTTTGAAAAAATGATAAAACTGAATTTCTCTGTCTTTTCTTTTCCTAGAAGACTGAACAAGAGGTTTGACTACATCAGCCCCTGAGAAGTGCTGCTAGAAGATCTGTTTTCTCTCTGTTGATTGCATCATATTTATAGTATGTTCCTTAATCCATAAAATTCAGGAGAGCAAACAAAGAGAAAAGACAACTTTTTTTTCTCTCTTCCTCTTCTTCAGAATGTGTTAGGAAAGCACAGATCTAAAAGGAAGGCCAGCCCTTCAGTAGCTGCTGGAGGAACTTGAGTAGGGGAAGCAGGAAGGGTGTCTTTCTGGTCTTCCATACCTTTTCACCTTTCATTCATGTCACATCCAGCCCAAACATCAGACTTAGCTGTAGATTATCCTCAGAAGATTACACTTTTATTACAAATAGTGCACATGACATAGCAATAACACTCTATTTATATTGCATACTGTAATTATGCTGAAATATGTGTGCCATTTAAACCCACATAGCATGTTTACCTTGCACTACTTAATTCACAAGAGAGGAAGACAATAAATTCTACAGAAACAATATAGCAGCGACAATTATTGCACCATGAGGAAGCTTCCTTCCATTTGCTGATGATAAATTAATTAGTCTTTTACTGCCTTTCCCCTCCTAGCTAAACTAGCAGCAGTATCACAAGGTAATCTTTGCTGGGCCAAGTGTAATTATGAAGAACAAGAATCCTTTGACATGAAATTCTTAGATGATATTACGACTAAAACCACATGAGATTTGTCTAAATCTAAAGCAGGGCTTTCCACTGATGCATTTCCTTTCACAGATTATATAAATTACAACAGATTTCAATGGAATTCCTAATAGTAGATTAAGACTTTCTCAATGAAATAACTAAATAGCAGACACCAGTCTAGTTGAAGTAATTCAGCCCTGCAGGAAAGTAATACAAATGGTGCTGCATCATTCTGACAAACAATTATGTTTTTATCATAATTGAAGCTGACATGCAGTCCAGTAATAGTTTCCTGTTTTTCAGTTTTAAAATACTTCACCTAAATAAAACCATGTCAAATACACTTAAGCTATTTATGCTGTTCTAGTCACGTTCAGTCTGCCAGAGTTTGCTTTCACAAACACAACTGTTACTGCACAGCAGACAAAACTCAGTCTTGTCTTTTTTATTCAGTTAATGTATACAGCCAAGTTTTACCTTGCTACTTTTGTCTTCATTATGTAGTAGTGCAAAACCAGTAAGTACTGTATAAAACAAGTATAATTCATGCCAATTTCTCTGAAACAATAGCAGTATAGTACAGTGATATAAGAAAGATTTCAAATCTATCAACTCTAAATTAACTGTCAAGTAAAATTAAGGATATCCGATACATACCTCAAATAAGAACATTTGGATTACCACTTATTACATCCCCATGCTCTGAAATAGCTACAGGACAATTAGCTCTGACAGTGGTCAGTAAACGATCTCTCACCAGTACTTTATCACCCCAATGGTTGTCAAAGCTGCTGAGCAGCCAGTTGCATTATTATACCTTTTCACCAAGGTCTCCAAGTGGCCCAGCTTCTCCAGGTAAGCCAGCTGATCCCTGTATAAAAAGAAAGCAGACTTTTGCTTGCATGATGTCTCTGCTAGTTCAGCAGCTCTCCAGCAGCAGAGCAGGGCCCATTTCTCCACCACAGAGAGCCCCAGGTCTGTTCAAGGGCCCTGGGGGAGAGCGAGGGCTGCACCAGTTAACCTGGCAGAAGGACCCTGCATCTCAGCACAGCAACTGCAAACAGCTACTGCCAGAAGGGAAACTGCATTCATTTCATCACAGCACTACCCCACCAACTCAGATCTGCCACTTAACTCAAACTTACACTGCTAAAAGCCTTACAAACATACAAATAAAGGTGATAATTGCTCTGCTAGCGCTTCAGTCTGACCACAAATTTCAAAGGGAATAAATTCAGTGGAACAAAGTAAAATGCAGTCAAAATAAAAATTATATTGGATCAGGTGCTGTCAGAATTTTCCCTTCAAGAATAGTAGCCCCAAACGCCTTCGAAGTCAGAGGATCAGAGCCTTTCAGGCATTCAAAAATGAAATAATTCTCTCCTGAGGCTCTCTCACAAATTTCCACTGGATAGAACAAGTATGACCATATGGGATAGGAAACAGGAGAGGAAGTACTTTTAAAAGCCTTATTCCCAGTGCTTACAATACCTACTTTATTATGAAAACTAAAAGAAAAAGAAATTATAGCACAAGGTTCTAATTGAGAAAAATATGACATGATGAACTCGAAGAAAAAGCACTGAGTGCCCAGAGGACATTGCAGGACAGCTCTTGAAACATGGCAGAAATATGAAAGCTCCCCGTAGTGATACAATACACGACTGTACAATANCGAAGAAAAAGCACTGAGTGCCCATCCCAGTAGTGATACAGTACACGACTGTACAATGTCTGTAACACTTTAAAAAGGAAAAAAAAAAGCAAGTTATGTCAATTCACACATTGGCATTGCCATCTTTATGTGTGTAGGAAGGAACTAGCATTAGTAGCACTCTGCTGGCATTGAAGTGCGATTTGAAAAAACAAAAAGACATTACTTAAAAAAAATAATAATGCAGTCTTTATATAATTTGAATACAGTTCAGCTTCAAGTACTTTAACAGAACAGGTGCAAAGTAAGTAGAGATTTTCTGATTACTTGTTCTCTTGAACTGCTAGCTATGCTGGAAATCCCACAGTTTGAACATATGGCACTGAGCCAGCGATACAGCTCCCTTTGAGGCTGACAGTACTGGCACAAATGACTTTATGGAAGGACCTAAAGAGATAAGCAGGCACCTCCATGGCTGCTGGACTGATATATTATGTGTGGGAACTTGTGTATTATATATCAGAACTGAGATGTCTCTTGCCTTGGCAGCAGCCAAAGATGGGTCCTGGTGATACTGGCACTGGGGCAATGGCCCAGACGTCAGTGGCAGCAATGAGGGACTTCTGTGATGAACTCTGAGAGTGAGAGCTCCCAGTCAGAGCCAACAGCAGGCCTCTGGAGCAGGCAGAAATTTGTGAGACAAAGAATTACCCTGTACTCTTGCTTATCAAGGTAAGAGGTGTGGAGGTACAGTTTCAAAATGCTAAAGACTAATCACTTTGATTCCCTTGCTCCAGAAAAAAGACATAATTAGAGCCAAGGTGAAACTCAGACCTATTCTCTTTCCACAGAGACACTCCTATCTCCCACCCAGTGCCACGCAGTTTACAGGACTGAAGATGCTGATCAGAAAGATGGAGAGCTGTGCCTTGCCCCAGCAGTGAATCATTTGATACACAGCCTCTGATCAAGTTCTCTCTTCAATTCAGAAGTACTGTCTTCCTGACTTGGTTGCACTCCTGCAAGAGCAGGAGTGACTAGGAAGCAGTGACTGTGAATGTGCTGTTGTATTCCCTGGCACATTAGGGCAAGCCTAGGGCACCCTCCAGAGTGAGGACAGAAGCTGGCTATCAAATAGAAAGTTTCTTACACATTGGCACATCCTCAAAAGTAGTTAAGAAAATTTACGGCAAAGCTACTAAGAAGGTTGATAAAAAGATGTAAAAGAAACTTGGCACACCTGGAATTGGATATCTATGGAAAACAAAGCCATAGTCAAGGTGACTAGAAGTGAAGCCAATGAGATGCTAAAAGCAACAGGGACTTTGGAAGGTATGAAGGAGAAAGACATTCATGACAGGTTAACTAAATGCTCTTCCACCCCTCTATCCAAAACAGAGCTCAAGTATCTGAGACTGAGAAAATGCTAGGGCTGGTGTGCACACAGGCAAGAGAGCCAAAACACTTAGTTAAGAACAGAATTTTGAATTTTCAAACAATTAGTAGCATTCAGTGAAAAGAAAGTACAGAGAGAAAACATCTTGTTCTGTCAACATATTAGCCATAAAGTGATGTTTTCCCTACATTATTCCCAACAGACTTTCTGTAAGATCATGTGTCTCTTAAAATCCCAGATTTGGACTAGCTCGTTATAAGGAGCAGCTACTAGGACTGGATTGAGGTTTCAACTCTCTCTCCATCTTATGTAAGAAAATGAATACAGTCCAAAGCAGATCTGTTGCATCAATGTCCTCCAGCATCCCTTCAATCCTCTGGGGAGCAGTGGTGGATTCCAAATATAAAATTGAATGTATTAGAAAACAAAAAAGTGAAGCAAAAATCCTGAAGTGATTAAAAAAAGAAATCAGCAACTTATTAAAAAAAGAGTCATCAACTTTCATTTACAAGGACTTGCGTAAAAGTCTCCAGTGACAACAACAGTATAATAACAGCATTTTAGAAATCTTCTTGACAGGAGCATTTTGTAGAAAATGAATCAGAGACCAGATCTCACAACTAACACATGCCTGAGAAACACAAAAACATCTTGCCAGGGCATGTGCTCCATGTTAGAAACTGGACTGTAGTTGAATAATTGAAAACACACTGTACACTTAATGCAAACCTAAGTATGGAGTAATCCATTAAAAAAGCTGGTAGTGAGAAATGAATATGCAGCTAGTTCCAAACATTCCCATGGCAGCAGTTACCTGCCAGGGTGTACTTTAATGGGCTCTTCTGTGAAAATTGAAAATTTTCCAATCCAGTGCTATTTCATTTACAATTCAGCATTCCCAAATATTTTTATTCAACATTCATTTCATGAGATGCCATAATGAATTTAAAACGTTATCTTGTCACAATAACATTTTTCCATTAATTTTCTGTCTGTTGAGAAAGTTACTTGGTAATCAACCAGAGGTGAAAATCTGGGTGAAAATCTGTGGTTTGCTACAGCCAATGGAAGAAGTAAATAAGAGCAGAGATGCACCATATTTGAACATTGCAGCTGATATTTCACTCAATTCTTTAAAAGACTCAAAAATTAAACTACCTGAATATTTGAAAGGCAAAATGTACCAGCTTCAATCACCTAATCTACAGCAGTTTTAAGAAAGAAAAATAAATGGATAAGTGTAAAGTAGGGTAATTCTGTTTGATAGCACTTGCAGAGAATACTTGCATTTAAGGGAATCTGCCTGACAAAGCAGGGGTAGGATTTGCTCCCTGGCAAAACCTGGGCAGCTAAACTGCAGACTCCATGTGCAGGCACTATTCCTCCAGCTGAAACCAAATGATAAAGAGAACCACTAGCAAAAAATCCTCCAAGAAAAATGAGCAACAGCTTGATAAAGCTAACTTCTAGATACTGTAACCTCTTTCTCCAGTCCTCTCAGCAGGAAGTAGAGAATATCAGGTCAGGTAGGGTAGAAACAAGCAGAGCAAGGTAAGACACAGAGGTATCTTTATCACCATTCACTGTAAAGTCCTTCGTAGAACCCACAGTAATCTCTATCCAACTGCTTTCTGAAAGCAGCTGAAGCAGCTCCTTCTTTGGAGCCCTTGGCAATGTCCCATGCATTTACCAGACTGAAATAAAAGGCTTGCCTCAATTGACTTATCTTTTGGCCTACAGTTTAAAATTCTCTTTCGTATATCCCTAAAGCCCAGACTTTTCAGGCTAATTCAAACAACTCCTTCTGCTGAGCATCCTGAACACACATCAGTTAAAGTTCACTTAATCTTTTCTTCAAGCAAAAGGAATTGCAGTTTCCATTCTCCCTGAATTATGCATCCCTGATGCCTAATCCAGCTAATTTTTACCTCTCTGAAAGATGTGGTAATTGCTTTATGGTAATTCTTCCCAAAAGCAGCTCAGCTGTAAGGCACATGGCCTGACTGCAGTATTTTATTGCCATTCACAGACTCCTGCACACTGACCATGTGCAGCCTGCTCTGGAGCTGCCATCGACAGCCTGAACATCACTGGTTTTCCTTTGCTGCACTGTAAGGATTTTTTCTCCATGGCAAAGCACTTTTTATTTCAGCTTGGTTTCCTTCTGTTGTTTCAAAAACTATGTGCAACCAGAGAAATTTGCTGACATGTAATTTCTGAAGATTATTTTTCTAGGATTTGTGTTCATGAACTCTGCCTTTTGACACCAGTTGCACATACTACAGCTGACAGTTCTACCCTTGTACTCTGTCTCAATGTGTGTATAAACATCAAGGATTTCTAATTCAGAAGGGTACAGGCTGAATTTCTTTAACAGAGGTGGCAAGGGAAAAAAGGAATTAATTTGCACTTAGTCATTCAGAGTGGCGCAGCCTGGGTAAACACTAGCATCATCAAACACTAAAACAACCCTGGAAAACAACTGTTTCAAGTTTAGATGAGTTCTGAATAATTCAATAAATCATTTCCTTAAATCATCCCTGACATTTTAACAAATAGATAATTCGTATGAAATGCTTGAAGTTAGTTTCAAATATTTGCTCTCCATCACTGAACAGCACCTTATCTAAGCATAAAAAAAATCCAGTTGCACATGTCAGAGAAGTCAGATTTTCCTCCCCCGAAATGTAAGGGGAACTTTCTCAGTAGCTGAAGGGGTTGTTTCTTTTGGCATGGCTTCCAAAAGATTTTGTCTCATCAGCAGTGTACATTTGCTCTGCCTGCTGTTCCCTTGCTTCTATCTTAACCAATCCCTCCCCAGCTGGACCTGATGGTCCTGCAGTTAACCAAATATCCTGCAGCAAGGAGCAGCTGCCGGATTCTACCACAGCTCAGGGCTCTGCTGAACCAAGCTGCCCCACCTGAATCTGCCTCCCTTCCCCTTTAAACAAACACAACACATGCTGTAGCCAGAAACACAGATTTTGTTGTAGGACTTGATTAAGGAATAGTGTCTGAAGCCTGACTTTAAGCACATTCCTGATCTACTCTTAAATGTGTGTCATTTGAGCTTACGAGCACAGTGAACATTTTATAAATTTAGTCTACACTGTTTCCACAGTGGACAAGCATCCAGAAATATTTTGGCAGAAATGTGCTCTGAAGAATCAGCAGCTTCATGTGACCTAAGAAATGTTGGATGCTGTGGCTTCTAGCCTATTGACAGAGCTGCATTTCAGCACATATTCCAATTACTAGGCTGGAAAACCAAGTGTTGTAGTCCAATCTCCTGCTGTTGAAATTTCCCTGCTTGTGCAGAGTTGCCATCTGTACTTTTCTAAGCAGGTATAAAGGAGGACCTGGGAAAACTGTTACAGAAAAGGAGTAACTATTTTGGCACCTCAAACAGCAGTGGCAGACATTTTAGTCAATGACAGGAGATGAATGATACCAGGGGAAGCAAGGAAATTGAAAGAAACAAAAGAAAAATATTGGTACAACACGTTGGTATCAATAGCAGACAGGCACATGTGGTCATGGCATAATTTGCTATGATTTCAGCATTTACAGGATATATGATTGCAAAATTGCTCCTTTGGACAGCTTATTCAGGAAATGCACTAGCTGTCATTTGGAAAACTGGAATGCTATGATGGATTCCCCTTTGCTAAAAACCAGTATAATATATTTTAACCATGGTCTTGAAAATATGTGTTATATCCTGTAATTTGAAGAAGTCTGTCCATAGAGGTAATGAATAAACAGAAAACCATAGACAAGCCAAAAAGGGAAGCTGTAAGGTCATGGTGCAGAAGGGAGAAACCAAATACACAGAATTTTTTAGACATTGGACTTATTATCAACATTTTAGCAACTTCTTTTTCCCTCTGCCTTTAATATTAAACAAACTTTACAGTAGCTGCATGTTTTTTACTGCTGTTTGTACAGTTCCTTTTTGTGTTTAGTGTCACCAAGCACCTGGTAGCACACAAACTCCACAAGGAGTAAGGACAGATATGCCCCTCCATATCTTTTTTTGACTCCATCTCAAAATCTGTCCCAGAGGTTGGTAGCACTTACTTTGCTTTTCAAACTTTCTTCTGTTTTTCAAACTCTTTGTTTGTTTGTTTTGTGTGTGGCATGTTTGAGTCCAGAGAACTGGCTCCACCAGAGCCAATGCTGAATAGCAGGGAGTGGATATATTCCATGTGCACGCCAAGGGAAAGAGAAATTACTTGTTAAAAACAGAAGCTGTTGAGAAGCTGGAAGCAAAACCTGCATCCAAAGCATACAGAAATGAATATTTTGCATCAGGACTCACGTCTGGAAAAACATTTTATGCATATGAGAAAAACCATCTTCTTCCTATTAGTACTTTTCAATTCTTTTTGGAAAAGCTTAACTGTTACAGATTGCAGTGGTGAATAAGGTGAAGGAAAGGGGTTTTGAAAGATCTGAGGCTTGAGTGTGCTTGTGTCTCCTCTTGCTGTCTCACCACCAGCCTCAATGACTACAAAATATATATTATCCCCCTAAAGATCATGTAGTGGGGACTGGTTCTCTGCTGCCAGATAATGCCAAGGTAACAACAGATCAAAGGCCTACGAAGCTCCTTTGATTAGATACATGTACCTAAATCAGAAGATATTCTACAATCCACAGGCAAAATGAAGAAATATTTATCAAAAGCTTAGAAATTATTCTGGTTTTCAGGTATCATGTGCCATCCTGTATCACATGTAAATTCTCCAAATATCACATGTGGGAAATGGTAATTTATGACGGGCCATAATTATCTTTCTTTACAACACTGTAACAGGGCAGCAACATCCCCTTGTTTGGTATAGAAAATATTATTTAATTCTTGCAGCTTGACCCTGACTATAGTTAGGTAGCTGGTATGATTATTTTATTTAACATCACTGCAACGTATCATCATTGATTATGTGTTTGAGCTAGTAATTACTGCATAGGATGGAGCTCTTTTAATGGTGAAGGACATTATGTTCATACAAAATATCTGAGTCGTGGAAAATTTGTCCACTGAATTCAAGCTCACTGTGGAGCAAAAAAAAATTCTATGTCAAATCCAGAAAGTTAAGGTTAAGTAACTAGCTTCTGTGACTGTTCCATGTAGTAGTATTGATGTAATGATTTAACATCGAGCCTAGCTTTGTCTTTTGTTGAGGGCTTTTGGCACTGTACAACACAGTAAATGTTATCAGTTTTCCCTAACATGTTACAGGCTGAAAACCAGAATTCACATGTAATAAAAGCTACACTTAGAGACATGCTGGATGACTTTCAAGGAGACCTTATGGCATGCCATGGCACTGCTGGTTCCTGTGTAAGCAGATGCTTTTAACAGACTGGGAGTCCAGCTTCTCAGTCCCCTTCCCAGAGCACAATGTCCAGAGTGCACAGTGGAGCTGGACTTGACCAGCCAGCAGTGTGTAAAATTTCTGCAGTAACCAACCATTTGATGAGTTGCCCCAGGTACATCTGCTCGGTATTTTGCAGACAATGGGAGCTAACTCTGACTACCTACTAAGGCCAACAGAGTTTATGTGAGTAGTACAGCACAAAGCCCAAACCAGTGAGTGGTGTCTCTCCTCAGCATATGTTAACTCTAGAAATAAAATCAGTTTAATCGTGTTCTACACAATAATTGGGTAACTCAAGCATGGGCCAGCAAGCTCACACCTGCTCATAAATCCCAGACAAAAGTTAAAAATAGAAAAGAGCAGGGGATGAAATTAAGGGAGAGAATTCCAAAGTAGTATGTTTCAGTGAAAACTATCAGCTAAAAAAGCACCTGCAGTGGAAGAAGTGAGAGAGATCAGGCCTTTAAAAAAACGAAGGATAGGAGACTGTGGATCTCAAACTGACTAACAACACAGCACTGTAAAAGTGAGCACATCTATGCAAGAAGTAGGCTTTCCTTTCTCTCAGTATTCTTAGCAGTTTGGGCAGCAGGCCAGAGCCATAGATGTTTGGATGAAGTGGAAACAGACTACAGGGGAGTTAGAATATGACTTAAATTATCTCAAAAACATGGCAGGCTAATTGAATTGGGACTGTTAAGCCTGAAAAGAAAGAATGAAAGAGGCACAGAATAACAACCACCATATGTAAAATGCTCTTTCCAGCAGAAAGGAATCAGGTTATACAATTGGAAGAACTTTCTGAAAAATAGAGAAGCTCTGGTCTTGGAACTTTTTAATAACTGGTAAGACAAATATTTGTCAGAAATTATGCAAAGATAATAGTTCCTGCCTAGGCAGAAGAGGATGGACTACGAGTCACCACAAGGTCACCTTGAGCTCTGGGATTTTGTGGAGCGTAGACAGAACAAGCCTGCAAAATCCATCTCAGGCTAAATGCAGCCTCTCAAGTGATGCACTGGAAAAGGATCACTTGTTCACTTACATGAACGTGCCTTGGAAAACCCTTACAACCACCTGCAATACTCACACAACATACTGGGAGAAAAGCAGAATTAACTTTGGAAAATGCTTAAACTGGGAAATTTCTTTAAATAGTACAAATTGTAAAGACTACAAAGGTATAACTGACATGCTACAGCTTCAAATAGAGGCAAACTTCATCAGACAGTGTCTGCAGCAAATTATTCATTCGCTCTCAAACAAAACAGAATTAAAAATAAACCAGAAAGAGAATTCAAGCTTACTGCTTCACCAGTTTTTCCAAGGTTGCCTTGGTCTCCTTGTTCTCCCTGTAAATGTAGAAAACAGATGATGTTGTTCACTAGAAAAGTAATTTCTTTCATATGTGTATATTGAAGTCCTCTGTTTTCCTAGGAGCCTCTTTATTTTCTAAATTACATCTGCCAATTAAAACTTTAAAAGCTAAAATTAAGTAACCAAAACAAATTTTTTCATTGGCTAATTTCGATTTGGTAAAATGATGTCCTAATGTATTCAGGATTTGCCTGCAAAAATAAAAACTATCAATTAAGTGCTCACAAAACACATTAGGTCAGCAAACACTAAATTCATTATTCCATTTTCATTTAAATCTTTCTGTCAGCAAATTACCTTCACTATTTCACCACTGCTTCAAAGGTAGATATTGCCTGTGCACTTTATTGATTACTGTAATTTTGTTACAAAATACTAGGAAAATTGACATTTGAATGACATATTAACAAACTGCTCCCCCTTTCCCCAAAATCTTGAAACCGTCATTAAGTATTAACTCTGTTCTCCAAAATAACACTGTTACATAACTGGAACATTTTGCTGTGTCTTTCACAGGTGGAAGCTGGGTGTGTAAGCACTATTGATTACCTGGCTGTGACTATAATCTCACGTGTAAGCACTATTGATTACCTGGCTGTGACTATAATCTCAGTTATCTCATAACTGATGAGCAGTTATTTGCGCACAGGTTCTGCATGCTGCAGATCAGCACTGGCAAGTTCTGCTGCCACAAGCTCCTCCTTTGAGCTGCAGCACTTCCTCTCATCCCCACTGGCACTTCCAAAACCCTGCCAGTGTAGGAACTGCCCTGAGTCCCTTGCTGCCCCCTGGCCGAGGCACCCTCACATTCCCAGGCTGCTCGATTTCATTTTAGCAGCTGGAGTCTTTGCTCACACATCCCTGTCGCCTAGAGCTGCACAATTTTCTCCTTTTTCAAAATGGGATCTTGCAAGAAAGCAGAATCACCACTATGATACACATTTATATTCTTTGGAAGCGTGTGTGCTCATATGCTTTCACTGGTATGTCACTGTAAATTCCAAACTCATTCTATTTCATAATAAAACCATCACTTACCTTTAAACCTTCTGGTCCAGGATCACCTATGTAACCTTTCTGTCCTGGCTTTCCCTAAAATAAGGATTAGAATAAAATACTGTAAATATTGTATTTCAAAAAGATTATTTCATTCCAGTTTATCAATTTATCAAAATACATGCACTAAAAATGTACAGTTTAGTAATACTTAATACAAAAATTTTAAGCAAGTGTATTTAGAAATCTGTATCTGAAAACACACTGTTTCATCAAATACTGGAACAGTAAGCTAAATTTGTATTAAGTCTTACAGCAGGTAACACTGAGGAAAAACTGTCACAATCCAAGATTGAAACACATTTCAATTTCACTTTGAAAAAACATATTAGGGAGACAGAAAAAAAAGGCAAGGCAATGTTCTCTCCTGGTTAATTCCAGCAGAACATGGACTCAACATTAATAAAATTTGATGCTTGGACTTCAGGGACTGGTGTCATAACTGTCCTTCCTCAACCAGACAGAATCAGCTCAAACACACTCTCCTCTTTATTGAGAAAATTGATGATTTTGAGCCTCATTTCTCTCCACTAGCATTTTGCTGCTGACAGATCTTGTTGCTATGGTAGTGTGGTAATAGCACTGTCAGGCAGAACTACAGCAACATCAATCAGAGCAGGAGGCCACAAAGGGACAGGATCTTTGAAGCACTTTACAACATGCATCCCTCACTCTGTCATCACTCACACAGCCTCACAAAGGCACACAAACCAGAAAGCTTTCCCCCTTCATTTTCAATTAGATGTTTATAACTGAATTATGTCCACTTTTTACAAAATTGCTTTCCCTCCCAGCACGCTTTACTTCCTCTACAACACAAAACATGGCCTAACCATTTGGCTATCTGCATAGCACAGCCCTGTTTTCCCATCTGCTCTGAGGAAAAGGCCCTGGGCCACCAAATAAAGGTCCAGGGGACTGGACCCTACTCTTGAGCAAGCTGCTGATGAGATTGCTGGAGGCTGAAAACTGGAGAAAGAAAATTAATCCGACATTTTAACAATTCAGTATCAAAACCATACAGATCTGTGCTAAAAAGAAATTATCAGTGGCTGTTCCAGCAAACGGAATAATTGGAATCTCCAAAGTCTGTAATAAGTTTTCCATTCCACACAAGCTGTCCTGAGAAAAGAGCAACTAAAGCAGCAGATAATAAAATGTTTCTTAAAAAGAGATGGCATTTTTTCATTTGGCTCTTTCGCTTCAGCTGCTCTGCTCCTGCCTCTCAGTATGTGTGTGTTAGTTTCTGAGCATCTGAGAAATTCTCTCTATGGCTGAAAATTGTATATCCTAGCAGGTTCCGTGACTTCTCGTATTAATCCCTTCCAATTACGCTCATTCTCTTTGCCTACCTGAGTGATTTCATTTTGCCCAACAAGTTCCAACAAACAAAATTACTTTAGGAACATGTTTTTGGTTTTTTGCCAATGGACTAAAATATGGTAAAGCCAAGAACGCAGAGAGAGAAGACCATGAAGAGAAGTTCTGAGAGAACCAGATAAAGCAAGTCATGTCTTTCCACAAGGCTTAACAAAGAGCAAGAGATGGGCTCCTGCAGGTCACTATACATTGTTTAACTACTCTGCTGTAAAGATACTTCAGGTCTTTCTATACAGCAAGACTGTAACATAAAAATGTTTTAACTGAAATTCATCAAAAGAAAACCAGTGGCCCCTATTAACTACCTCGATAATTTTCAGTCTCATGAGAACTGAACTGGAGTTACAGCTTGTAAAGGTTTCTTGGCTGCCATTCCTCAGCTATGTACTAGCTGCAAAGGACACAGAACAGATGGAAGTCAATCAGAAAATGGAACAAGTGGATTTAACTGGTAAAGCAATCTGAAACACACAGATTTGGCTTTAAACAGAAATACCATACATTTACACACGGAGGAAAAGCCACGGACAGAAGGTTAAACTAGGGATGGCTGCTTTTCTGCTTGCAAACCCCTGAGAAAATTACTATTCCAGGGCAGGGTAATCCCAAATGAAATGTCAGTTTCCTAAAATATTAACTGCAAGTTCTACCCTTCTCTTCCAGGAAACAGCAACCAACCGTGCTTCCTTTCCCCTCACAACTGGCAAGTACAGGTGTGTATATATTGATATAAATATCTCTCACTATTACTCCATTTCAATCCCTCTGTAAGCTCCTCACATGCCTTCAGCCCACAGGAAGGCACTTCCAGGGGATTTGAGAACATTTTCCGCTATCATCAGGAGAAACTGCTCATCTAGTCACTATCTAAGTTCCAGCTTCTGTTTAACACATATAGCTCAGAAAGGAATCAACTTGCAACAGTTCCTTTTTACTTTTTGGTTTAAAACAATCACCAGTCTTTTAAAGGCATTTTCTTCTCCAGCACGAAGACACAAAAGAAAAACAAAAAAAAGAGGCACCAATGCTTGCATTGACTGAGCTGAGCTACACTGACAGTTACAATGTTAATATTAATATTTGGATAGCCTTTGAAAGAGAGGGGTAAGTGAGTGGACACTGAATAAATATTCATATCCTTAGTGTGGCAACTCCTGTATTTTCACAGGACAAATAAGCACCAAAACAAAAAAAAAAAAAAAAAAAAAAAAAAAAAAAAAAAAAAAAAAAAAAAATCAGCTTTTTTTAACGTAGAAGGATTAATTTAAGAGACTGTTAAGTATTTTACTTTGGAATAGAATGGGTGGGAAGGTTTGGAAAGGAATTAATGAAACATCAAATGATGCAGTCAGACTCAGCTCAAACACCTATCCCAAAGTTAAAACAGACTGAGGTCTTTGGAACAGAGTAAGCAGGGGAACATCCCCAGTTTTGTCTCTAGTTGCTTTAGACACCTGGAAATTCTGTTTTGAGCTGGGGCTGAGAACCCCTGTGCAGGTTCATATCCACTTCTGTTCCAGCAGAACATGATCTGTTTTGATGGCAGCAGTGGTCAGGTGGGTCCCAGGGGTTTTTGGTCTCTTTCATATTATTTAAAGCAAATACAGAAACAAGGGCAGGGGAGGGAGGAGGGAGAAAAATGAGGTGAAATTTTATGACTGTCAGCCTGCCACATGCCTAGACCTGAACTAGGGATTGGATAATTTGACCTGAAATGGTAAAAGAGATGAGGATTCCAGAAGCACTAGAAACCTGCTCTGTTATTGTTTCACAAGAATAATGAAAGGTCTACAATCCATCACCTACAAGGATACTTTACCTCCTTCAGATAAGCCCCAGAAAATTAAGGTAACAGTGTCAGAAAAGAGGACTAACCTATTTAACCATGCCCACAAATACAGTCTGTGGGGCAGGAAGCAAGGCTGCAGTGAGAAAAACACAGGCAAGACTTTCAGATAGAACAGCTGGACATTAGTAGGGCAGGCAAACAAGTGAAGCAGATTGATGAGGAGAATGAAGAATTCCCACTCCTGGAGGCTGCAAAACACGAGTTAAACAGTCTGTCAGCTACAGGCAGAGCTGACAGCTGACGGTGCCTTGGGGCCAGGCATGGCCAGACCACTTGTGCAGGTCCCTCCTCTGCCCCCGTGGCTGTTTAATGAGTGCATGACAACGCAGCTGTGACAGTGTTTGCTCTCAGGTGTAACAGTCACTTTTAAAACTCCTTTCACAGAACATGGAAGCAAGAGCCATGTAAATGAAATGAACATCACACTACAGTCAAGGAAGCATAATTTCAAAAGACAGATGTGCTCAGCAGCCTATTGCCTCAGTCCTGCTACAGCAGGGGAGACCTCAGTGCTGGCTGTGGCTCTCTCCCCGTGTGGGTTCCAGGAGGGAAGCACCAAGGACAGGCAGAGGTGGGAGCAGGGCAGGGTACAGGGTACAGAGAGTGCAGGGCAGCAGCACAAACAAGCTGGCCTGGAGCTGTGAAACAGCTGGAGCCAAGAGAAGCCACAGAGTCCAGGCAAGAGCCTGTGGGCCCCCGGACAAGGAAGAAAAACAGGCAGAGCTGCCCATCAAGCTAAATTCCCTTTTCCCCTATCCCTCCTTTCAGGAGGGGATGTTAGCCAGCAAGCTCCTAAAAAATGTCTAGAGACAGCAGCCCTGGGGCTCACTTCAGATGCACACACTCTGCTCCCAACAACTTGTGAGAGAGAGAGAGAGAGAGCAGAGAGCCATAAGGCATGCCAATGGTGTGCACATTTCCCACTGAGAGAAATAAAAACCTAAAAAAATTAGGTCAAATTGACCCAAAATAGATTAAAAATATTTCAGTTTGCTAGGTTACACAAAAATTTTTCCTCTTGGGTCACTTTGACACCAGCTGCTGGTGGCCTGTGGAAGATGGGAAGGCAGGTGTCCCACTGCCCATGAGTCACCCACTGCAGCATCTTCTTTTCCAATTGCCACAGCACAACAGGGGAGTTGCTGTCCAGCCACGAAGCCCTGCCCAAGGAGGAGACTCAAAGGATGATGCAGCCAAAATAAAAATTTCCATGAGGCTCTCAACAGCAGCTCAGACAGATTAAACTCAATATTAAAATAAGTTACAGAATGTTTTGAAATTCTGTTTAATTTTTTGCATGTTTTCCTCAGCTGAAAAACAAAGAGACTTTTGTGGGAAAGTTTAGTGTTTGTTTTTTTGCCTTTTTTTGTTTTGGTATGGGTTTGTCTTAACACCCAATCTATGTGGCAAATAAATATTTTAATATAATTTTTAACAGAAAGCAAATTCCCAGCTTTGATTAGCTACTGAATAGGAAAAATGACATAGGCATATATCCACTCTAAAAGCAGAAAACAGTGGAAAAGACTCTCAGACTCATGCAAGAAATGGGAAATCATCCAGAATGAAAGCCAAGTCAGGGATTACCACACATAATCAAATCACGTAAAGGCAGAAGATCAAATTGCATTCAACAAACTTAGAGACACTCCTGTAATCCCTGGTGCATGTTAGTATCCATTTTAGTGTAGAAATTTTCTAAAAATAACCTTCAAGTTCACTGAAATACTCCTAGACAGTAGTATATTTTTATAACTAACAAAAAAATGGGATAATAGTTTTAAACTTCTATCTTTTAAAACATGTCAGCATAAAGAGCATTTTGACCTTCCAGCTTTATTGTTGTCAGTAACTATCTGCCAGGTCTCTGGTAGATTTCTTACAGCATAAATCCTTCATATTTCTCCCTGTGAGCTGAGTATGTTCTTCCCCAACTGAAATATTTTGAAATATCAGCTGGTTCAGTCCCTAGGGGGTGCATGGCAGTTTCATCTATCTCAGAGGAGCACTGTATTTTGTGCACTATAGCAGTGATTTCCTTTCAAACCCTTTGTAGGGAAAATCATTTCCCTTCCCTGTTCTGCTCTGAGCATGCTCTGAGGAAAAATACACATTCAAGCAGGAGATGTCATTTTATCACAGTCACCTCTCATAGTAAACTTACATTTCTCATAGTAAACTTACTCATAGTCACTTCTCATAGTAAACTTACATTTCAAAGCAGTATCCCTACTGAAAAATAGCCTGCCCTAGCAAAATGACTTATACTTACTCTTGGGCCGACTCCTCCAAGAGGTCCAGCTGCTCCTACTTCTCCCTAAAAGAAATCAGGACTTCAGTGATCTTGATGACAATTCTAGTTTTAAAAAAGAAAGTCTGCAGATAACTGTTCATATTTATTATATCATCCTAAGTTTCACATGTGGTTGTCTGAGTCCAAGTCTGATAGAAACACCTCAAGCAGACGATTTTGCCACTGTTAGCTTTCACTCACTCAATATCTGTCATAGAAGCCCATCATTTAGCTACTTAGAAGTCTAGAGATCTATCTTCAGAATCACCAAAGAAATTATTTTTAGCATATAAGATTTTATTTTTATGATGAAGAATACTAGATGAATCTATAAGATAAAGAACAGCCTTTCTCCCGTTTCAGTTAATAGGGGTATAAGTGTTTACTTAAGAGTATCTAGGACACTGTAATTAAATTGGTGTATGTTTTCTATTTCCATACTGCTAACCCCCTTCCCGCCCATCTCCCCAGCTTAACTAAAATAACCACATACAGCTCTGGACATATATTACCTGAGATTTCACTGAAATTAAAATAAACCACATAATGGATGCACATCCCCATAAGGCTGCTAAAATCTTTTTTAAAAACTTGTCAAAATGCAAAAGAAACTTCAAATTTTGCTTGACAACACCATACACACCTAACCATTGTTGCCTAGCCCTCTTAACCCCTCACAACTTAGAAACATAATCTCTTAATTGGAAAACTTTTTCATCTTACCTCAACTCCTTTGGGGCCTTGTGGCCCTGGAGGCCCTCGGTCACCCAGAGCTCCCTAAACATCCAAACAAACACATGGTGTGAGAACTTACATCAATCATGTTGCTCTAGTCTCTCTCCTCTTACAAACCTGGACCAAAACCCAACACTGAGGTAGCAGACCCAATCTCTTACATTGCTCATTGCATTTCCCACAGAAAGCCAGGCAAAGATGCAGAAAACCAAGCACCATAAAAACTTCTACATAGATTTTGCTGGAGCATTATTCTTTCTATGTTGTGAGAAGGAAATAAGAAAATGTTTGAACACAATAGAACAATTTCTCTGTTTTTGAAGAGGTGAAGTGCACTACCACATAAAGATTAAAGCATCATCAATGTGCAGACCTTGTACTAGGGCAGTCTTTACAATAACATGTGTGCACAACATTGCAATGGAAAGAAACTACAAAGTGAATTTAGAGCACTAGCTTGTCCAAAACTACCTTTTCTATCAGGATTATAATCAGCCACCCAGAGATAAAGCACCTTAACCTCTGCCAGCTTGGAGTTTTCATGACTGCTCACACCAACGCTTTCAAAACTTTGTAAAAAAGACTTTGCAGCTAGCAGGGTATCAAAAACCTCAGGCATCACAATTACATGGGATAATTGGGGAAAGCACTTGACCTGACATAGTAAAAAAAAAAAAAAAAAAGTAAACATATGAATGTTCTAGGAAACCTAAGCTTAACAATATCAGATAAAGCAACAAGAACAAAGAAACTGCCCTTTAGGAGAGATATGGTTATCCTCTGAAGAAAGGAATGGTGGAAAGTGTAAGCTTTATTAACTGTGTACTAATGAAGCTGAAGTCTAGACACTGGTCCAGTAACAATTTACTCAGCAGGCAAAGTAAAATGGAAGAGAAAAATGGAGCAGGCCATCTCAAGTCCCATCGAGGAGCCCATCAGTCTGGGAAGGATGGGGTGGAGTGCTGCTTGCCATACCACCACAGGAGTGACAGGAGGGCTTTCAGCAGCACTGCATAAGTAATATTCCTCTATGGCTAGTCATGCCATTTTCTCATTGGCATAACTGTTGTTCTATTCCACCAGCAAGGCCCCTGAGGAGATCAGGATTTCAGTGCAATCTAAGTGCACAGTGGGATGGCAGCAGCACTGCTACTGTACACACCCTTCCACTGCACTTAGCTGGATCCAGGAAAGAAGTTCCAGACTGTAAATGAATATTAATATTCAATGGCATTTCCATCTCCTCCTTGGGGTTTCAGGCAGAAACAGAAAATGAAGGTAGTCAATACACAGGTGCCAAAGTGTCTGGAAAAAAACAGGAGTCAGCAAATGGGGTATCCTGCATTTCACATACCTAACTCCCCAGCTGACCATCCCTTCTAGAAGAGGTGAAGCTCCTAATAATCACTTTATTAAAATGTGTTATACAAACAAACATAAGTTAAAAAGGGAAGGAAGCTCTTAGCTTCTTCCATGGTACAACACACACTGCTGGAAAAACTACAGTGACAGTCAGCATATTCTGACCATCTTTTCCTCTCACTTTTCTTGGTTAGAGAGCATAAATACTTGCAAAGAATAACATAGGGAACAAACAAAGTTATTTCTGAACTTTTTAAAAACATTCTTGTTCCCTTTTAAAAAAAAATGTGCGTTTTGCTATTTTTTTAATAAGAGGTGGATCAAGATCAAACACCTTCTAAAATACTGTTTCCAAGCTGAGTAATGTTCTGTAGACCAAATTACATAATAAATCCTTTGAACATTAATTTAGAGAGATCAGATTTGCTGATTATTTCACTAATTTGGGGAAAATTTACAATCCAGAACTTCTACTGGCATTTAGAGACAGCTGATCAAACTCAATAGAGGTAAAATGTCCAAGAAGTTGGATTTATCTCACACCAACTGCTAAAAATTAAAGCTTACCCCGCCTTCTTGGCTTTTAAAATGGGTATTGCTTCTGAGGAAGCATAAACAAAAACATGAGGAAAATAGCAGCATGGTGAGAACAGTTTTCTAAAAATAAAAGCTGGAGGAAAATTTTAGAACTGCAGTCAACTCAAGGCAGCTGGGAATCCCAAAAGCCAAACATTTCAAAAGTTATGCAGACCTTCTCCCTAAGTACTGGGAGCAGTAAAAGAGTTTTTCCAGTTTGGTAATCCTTCTTTTCACATGTAAGCCATCAGTTCTCCCTGACCAGGGCAGGCTGTCTAAGCTTCTTGTCTCTAATACCAAATGTGCTGGAGAGCACCAAATCTGGTTCAGCTGTATGACTTCTGTAGCAAAGGAACATGGACTTTCAAGCTTTGTAGTCCACCTCTTAGTTACTTTTTTCCTCTGGAATCTGTGAAAAGGCAGCAAATCCATAACACATGTATGAAACACCAACAAAATTCTAACAAAAACTCCTTGGATATAATGTGCAAGAATACAATCTCACTGAAGAATCTGAGCAGCAGGGATTAGATCTGTATAATCTTGGACAATTAAATCTGAACTGCAGCTCAAGAATGGTTGTATTTCTCTTCTAGTATTTTCCCTAGACCCTAGACAGAGTCTTTCATCATCCCAGGGTTTTTTTTGCAAACACCCTGGTAACTCAAACACAAGAGCAGCTGCCACTGCAATGGTCGGACAAACTCATTCACACAAGGCTGCTAACATTATGCACACATGCATATAAACAAGTTAGCAAAGCAATAAACCAGAATTGAATGTGGACACCCTCTAGAAACACATTTTAACTTCTCAATTTGCCCCATAACTAGCTCTCAGCTTTCCTAGTTGATTCATGTCTGTTTTGGTAAAAGGCTTTTGACACGGTTGAAAGAGGAGAGATACAGAAAATGTTGGCTACGGCTTCAGCAACTGGATTATTTGAGAGGTTCTTAAGGATGATCACCTTTGGCATGGAGGTATTGTTACAATCTTTCAGTACAAATAAGACCATATCTTAATTTACTGCTCCCCATCCTATGTTTTCTTGAGTAGTCTGCCACAGAATTTCACAACTCTGTTGATAGAAAATGTTGGAATTTCCACATCTGTTTATTCATGGACAACCTGTATGATTTGTTCTTGGACAAATGATATTCTTAGTCTTGCACAGTTCTTTTGTCATACCAGTTTCTGCCCTCTGGTTTACTTAAAGGTCAAAAAAGGCCTTCATTTTGGTCTAACAAACAGTCTCTCAGAATAAAGCCATTCAAGTATTATTTCTTCATCTAGTCTCACTTGATCGAGCCCTTCTGGAATAAAAATGTCCAGTAATGCACTACAGAGATAAAGCCTTCTCATGCTTTGAGCAGTGGCATTAATGAGAGATCTTGCCTCATGTGTTCTACAATTTCACTTTAATTTCTAACTGCATTATTGTGCTTTCATTTCAAAGAGATCTGGCAATGTCTTTGGTCTGAGTTTATAATGGGATTTATTGTTTTAGTCCTTGTATGAATCAATCTGAAAGAACTGAAGTGGAATGAATTAGCAAAAAGTGCATTTTTTTAGGTAATCTAAAGATGCTCAACTTTGTTTCATATACAGATTTCATTCTTCCATACTTGTGTCTATTTGCCACAGAAAATACAATGTAAGAATGGTCCCAAGGCTGATGACTGAGGAACTTCATTGGTATTTGCCTTTCAACATGTAGTCAATCTTTAGATACCATTCAATCATTTTCCTTTGGGTTAATTTCTGAGCCATCTGCACATTTTTATTATTCTCTACCATTTCCAATCGAACAAAATTTTCCTGTATCTGCTTTTATTCAAAGCTTCATTGAAAACTCTATCCATGTGAATTATTGCCTAAGTTGGTTGTAAAATCTTAGTCTACTAAAGAGTAGAAGCTAAATTATTCTGGCACAGTTTTGTAGACAAACTTTATCCTTAATTGTTATATCTATTATTTTATCTATAATTTAATCTGGCACATTAATTTTACACATTTTTCCATATCTTCAACTATTATGTCTTTCAAAAATTATTAAAAACAATTTTTAGTACAGGTGGAACCTGAGTAATACAAAGATCTGCATACATTTGGCAGGCATTCTACTTAAATACAGGTGAAACATATGCTACTTTCTAGCCACATGGCATTTTCTCAAACTTATTTTGCCATTACGTCCTTCTATCTAACACAGTAACTACTCTCAGAACTGTGTGGACATCATTAAACATCCAAATAACTTCCTCATATAAATACCTGAGGCAAAGTACCTGCATTCTGACAGTAAGATTATCTTCTCATAATGCCAGTGTCCACCTCTGAGTCTTTTCCTCAGAGATGAACACTATTTACTGTTATTTTTAATAGGTTTTCATGTAATCTTACCTTAGGACCTTCAGGGCCATTTAATCCAGGCACACCAATATCTCCTGGAAAACCCTAAAGAAATCATACAGACAAATGATTCGCAGAGTAGGAATGTTTTCAATGTACTTGTTTTGATTCTGTTCATTTTAAAAACCTGAGTCACAGAAACAAGAAATAAATTTGTTCTACCATCCCCAAAAATGTCAAGATCCATTATGTTTCCTTGAAAGGACTTGGATAAGTGACAGATTTCAGGCAGCTTTCGTTAAACTCAATTTAGCAGATGTCAGCACAGATTTAATTTCTCTTACGATAAGACTTTCTATCCGCTAAGCAATGTTTGAAATTAAACCATTGGACTGGTTTGGAGGCACAAAAAATCACCACAAAACAGCCTGCACCAGGTTCTGCACTTATGAATTCAACTATTCACTATTCTTTTCATAAAGTTTAGAGAGCAGCTGAAGCGCTTTAATCCATGGCCACATGTTAAGGACAAGCCCACTGCAAGATTAAGAAAAAGGTAAGACGCCTTTTGCCTCCAAATCAGCAGGTGATAATTGAGGACAGTCTGGGAGTAACTGAAGTCATCAGCACGTAGCATTATTCAGAACATTTCACTATTCTGTGAAATAGACTCTAGTGTAGGTCAAGCTGTTAGCAAATAAAAAGTTAACATGCACAGAAAAGGAATCAACTAAAATTATCACTGCAAACCACCTGGCCAGTAGGCAATGACTTGGGACACCATGAGGAGACCTCTGTCAGAGGAATTCAGCTACATCTAGATTGCTTTAGAAGAAATGAGTTTATTTTAAGGAAAAAAAAAAAAGGTGCCTCTAACATTTATGCAATACAGTAGTGAGTTAAATTTAATAAATATCCAGAGAGAATATGTGATCTTACATTTGTAGGATAAAATAAAGCATTGGTAATTGAGCCTTTAGTTAGCACACTGCTCATTCAGTGTCCTGCCAAGTTTCTGCTTTTTTAATAAACTTCCACATTTCATTAAATTTTGACCATCTGAAAACAGCAAGACTGCCACTTCTTCTGAGCAAAATATTTATGACTACACCTAAACAAACCCATGGCCTAACACTAGGAAGAACAAGTTTCCTTCTTCATTAAGAGAAAATCATTACAGATTAAAATGTATGCATACTTTTTCCATTAATGGGTACAAAAAGCACATACACAGAACAATTTTTTAAAAATCAGGTTTAGCACTTGGATGCTAATGAGTCTGAAAGAAAACCACTAAAGAGTAAAAATGGACTGAGTTTTCAGAAGATGGGCATCAACCCTAACACTCAGCATTTCACAATACATCAGAGTGGTTTCCCTTTCTCTTCCCATAGATCAGCAATTGCAAGCAGAGCTGTGCAACAATTCCAACATGCCTCTAGGTGGCACAGAGCATGTTATTTACATGTGACCAAGGCCCTGAGACTCACACCTAAAACACTCACTTGCATCACCCTTTATTTCTGTACAGTTCAAAAGAGGAGATTTTTTTTTTTAAAATCCTGGCCACCACTATCTACTGAAACACAATGAACAGTTAGGTCAGTTCCTTGGATTTTTCTTGCTTGCCCTTTCTTAATTTTAAATTTACTTATTTATAGACCTTAAATAGTCACCAAGGGGTGAGTTGTTTCATATATCTGTAAATCTTGACGTTTCTAATGTGTGAACAAGTGCTAAATGCTGGCACAGACAATTTCCACTTGGCAATAAACATTCCAGAAAACAATCTGCCTAGAAAAATGTTACTTTAAAAAGATTCTAATGCTTTTATAAAGGAATATATCAACTTTATTTACTCATTTGTTGAAATTTTTCTAGAGGGAATTCAGTAAGGACCATGAGATGTAGGTGTGGACAAGTTCTATTGCAGATAGAACAAATATGGTATTTTGAAATCTTTTCATGTCAGGCAAAGTCTTAGGATACAAGAGGGTTACTGGCCTGAGAACATCAACACTAAACAATGCATTTAAAAATTTAAAATCCTCATAATTTTTATCTTTTCTGTGAAGATGGATTGAGACTTTTCTTCTTGAGCACAACCATGAAGAAAAGGCAGATGCTATGGCAGTATTAGAACACTGTTTTTAAGATGTTCTCACATTAATAAGCCATGAAATAAGTGTAATAAGCCAGGACACAAACAGCCACTTTAGACAATTCCAGAAAAAGAATGAAGCAGGAAGGAGCTCTTGAAATACCTCAGCACTGGTGCTTGCCAATCAGATTCCTCATAGTGAAGTGGGATATATCTCTAGCAGCACCTACATTTGCCATGAGTTATTCAGCAGCCAGCTCCCTGGGAAGTTACTCCAGATTAAAAAGTCATTATTCTTCCATAAGTGAAAGGCCAGGAGATTAATGTATAGTTTCCAGCTGCAATGTAGTTTTCAGCAGAGACTACTCAAAACAAAAGAGCCCTTGCTATTATGACTTCTTCTAAGGAAATGCAGAGTCTTCATTTCCATCAGCCAGAAGCCCAGCAGCTGGTAGGATACAAATTATTTTCAAAATCCTGCTACAGATGTGGTCTTTTGCCAGCAAAGCACTTTAGAATCCACGTCATTTAATCCAAAGAAATGTGGCATCACAAAAACCTGAAGTGCCAACTATCTTAACACAAATGTGCTTTAACATTGCTGTGGAAGTGTTGCTTTTTGTACTGAACACTTTAATATAGACTAACATATTTTTTGCTCTCATTTATCGATATAATGTTTAATTTTAAAAAAAGATCAGAGATGACCAAGTTGTTGCTATGTTAGGGCATATCTCAGTGCTCCAGAGATTAGCACTCTGCCAAAGCTTTTGCTTTCTTTTTTCTGTGCGGCTGCTAATATGGAAGCAGAATATCAGAAATATTGAGGCATTACACTCCATTTCCATGGGGAATTCTCTCACATTTGCAGAATCCCACTTCAAACTGTTTTCACATGACATTTGCCAGCATTGCTGGCCACCCATCTTCATGCCCTTGGCTGCCCTCAAGGGGATCAGGACAAGCAGGGGTGGAGGGGCACCATGGAGGGAAAATGCCTCCAGGGAGTGCAGCAGTCCCTTCAGGCACCAGGTTTCCCTGCTCCAATAAGAGTTCATTCAATCACAGGTTGCAATTCATTTCAATGAGAATTTAGAATAAATTTTCAGAAGCAAGACTGACTGGATGTAACTACTGAACTTCAACAAGACACATTATTAGAGATTCATTACTAATTATTATAATCAACTCAAAAAAAGGAAGGTTTCTGCAAAAAATTACAATTCTACAGTAAGTGTTTATTATTCTTCTGAAAGGATGTGTTATGCAGACACAGAACTTTGGAAAAGGACCAGGTGAAGATTCTATGCAAAGGCAAGTAGAGAGTATAAGCAATTTTATAACAAGAGCATTTCCTCAGATATATGCCAGAACACGCAATTAATTCAGCCTTTAAATTACCTTTCTGTACTTCCTACAAGTCATTTGCATGCAAGTTATTTGGTGAAATATTGAAACAGGAGGCTATGTTATCACTGCACACCTGGCACTGTGTGCCTTTTTGACTCTTTACTGTTATTTGAATGTATCCTTTTCTTTTGTAAGGCTACTGCCTTGAGCACGAAACACGTCAGCTGAGTGCCATACAAGCACCTTCCCGAAGGAATAAGCTAATGACTTCAGATCAAAATACTGCACAGATGAAAAAAGTTCTATTGAAGATAGTGGATAATTCTCTCTGCTTCAGATGAAACCTATTTATAACACTCTGAAGGCACATCTGAAGGGAGCTATCACTCTCATTTTGGGGGGATAATTAAATGCAATTCCTAGAGCAAAATCTAGGCATAAAATATTCTGAATACATGTGGAAGCCTGTAAAGGCTTGTCTAACTTCATTCACATTAACAATAAGCACTGCATACTTCACTGTACACAGTAAACAGAGACATTGTGGGTTAGAACAGCCAGATCAGCACTTTCCAGTTGCCATGCCAATAAAACAAAGCTCTACAGGAATTTCATATTTTGGCAATTCATTTTCAGATGCATGACAAAGCAGCACAACGTGTCAACTGATGAAGGATACACTCCATAAAGTTCTCACTGAGTATATCCAGTGGCTTGTGAGCAGCAGGCATTCAGGCACATGACAGACCCTGGGCTCTGCAGAAACACACCCAGCAGAGAATTTGGCTTGACACTGCAGGACCCCTGCACTGAAAAATTCACTTGGCAGCCAACCCTTGTCCGGCCACCCAGGGAGCAAGAGCTCTGTCCCTCCCTCTGCCACTCCTGCCACCAGCACTGCAGTCTCAAATGCACCCTGGCTACAGGTGGGTGGCTTATTTCAACTCTGACCTGCTGTACCTTGGCTGCACAGCTGCAGAGGAAAGATTTAGGAAGCAACTCACTGGTGATCTGCATTTAAAACCACAAACCCCTGAGGATGGTCAGAGTCTGCCCTCCCTGCTCCCACTGCTGTGTGCAGAGATAGTTACAGACTTCAGCTGCTGGAGTGCCAGAGTTACAGCACTTCACAGGGGAGGAAAATCAGGGGTAGGACTACTTGTTTTTTACACTGGAAATGAAATACTCACATGGAAAGATCGAAGGATCCCCAGTTTCTTATTACACAGGTACCCAAAACAAACGGGGATAGGGCACATTTATAAATCCCACTGTCTTAATGTTGGACAGAAGGAGAGAGAAACAGCTGGAAGTAGAGTCTGAGAGGTTCTGCCACTGGGCAGAGACAGCCTTGTTCCTCTTGCTCACAGCAAAGTCCAACAAATCCCAATATAGGTTTTGGGGTTTTTAAAAATAAAATCTTTTGTAGAAGGCGTATGGTATGGATTGTCACATTTATACTAAATTCAAAGTACTCTCCTTGAAAGACACTAATTCATCACATTCTTCTATTTCCAGAAACAGCAAGGGAACATTTAGTATATGATATAATGCATGTTTTCTACATGGGGTCACAGGAAGTCTGACCACTGGGATAACGAAACAGGAACAAGGAAAGGAGCCCTGTCTGAGCTGCTAGCTGCCTGGTTTTGGAAGAAGAGACATGATCAGACATATGACAGTAGGCTTTTCTTGTGGAAAAATCTACATTATTTGCTCATACTTCATGTATTTGGTTATGTCTAAATAACTTCTGGCAACAACAACCAGCTTATTTTTACAAGACAATGTAACAGGAGGGACACATACACTCTTCAGTTTTAAGCTGCTTATTTTAAATTCCTTTCATTACAGAACTTCTAGTATCTTCAATTTGTCCAAAATCCCAGTATGCTGCTATCCCACACCCCTTCTGTTTCTACTTTGCCATATGGTGACCATATTTTTACGAAGTAAAAGGTGGAAAAACCTCTTACTTTATTTGGAACTGTCTTGCATGACTGAAGTTAAGGGAAACATTGCTTTGTAGTTTTAAGCTGGCCATTTTACAGACAATTACCCAAAATAAGTACCTGGACACCTAAGTTTTAATTATCTAACACCATGCACATTATTTGCCTTCTAATGAAGAAGTAATTCTGCACTCCTGAGCAAGGGGAAATGCTGAGCTTTTCAGACAGAAAGGTTCCCATCCAGATCTGCCCTGAGGCTACTCAGGCCAGGATGGCCTTGTCCCCAGCCACAAAGGAGTCCCATGCCTGTGCTGGAACAAGGGAATAACTAAGAGGGTCAGCAGGGGCAGCAGGACACAAGCCTCAAGACCCACAAATTGGGATTAACCTGCCTCAGGTCTCCCTTGCTGGAGGCGGTGCAAAGAAATCATGCAAGGGCTTCTTTTTTTAACAAGGAACAGGCTCGAAAAATCTAAAATCAATAGCCACAGAGGGTGGCAGCTGTGGAGAACATGCACAGGCTTTGTGTCTTCTGCACAGCCTCTGACTAAACCAGAGAGACTTATTCTCACAAGAGCACTTGTGCTGCTCAATGCCTTTTCCTCTGAGTTTTCTCTCGCTTGGGGCTTCTGCCTAATAAGAAAGGGAGGAACACAGAGCCTTGGTTTGAGGAGACATGCCCATGTAAAGGCAGAAAAAAGATCATTGCTAGTATATGTTGTCCATCCATATTTTTTTAAAAAAAAAAGGAAAACCCACAAACAAACAAAGAAACCCCACCACAAACCAAACAAAACCCAAAACACATTCATTGCAGGAGGCTGATTAGAAAGAACAATCCACAATTTCTGCTTTTATCTCTCCAGCAAATACACGTGTCTGTGTATAAACATGTCTTTCTGGTACAGACCACAGCACTTCTCCTTAAAGCCTGGGGTTTAAATGCAAAAAAGCACCAAAATGGGACAATTTGGAGACTTCCACAGCTCTTAGGAAACAGCTTCCTTAGGAAACTTCCACAGCTCTAAGGAGCTCTTAGGAAACTTCACTTCTAGATTCAACTCCTTGGCAAGGCTTCCCAGCTAACTGGGATTTATCCTTTGTGTTTCTTCTAAGTGATAAACATGCTAGCAGGCCTGGAAAATCCCATTTGTAAACATGTTTTAGTATTTATAAATGGAAGTGTGCCTGAGAAACCACGTGAGTCTCATTCCAGGTGTACCCTGTAACAATGGGATTCAAGAGACAGCAAATCCCAATCACATAAGCAAATGAAGAACTACTTTGTATTCAAAGACTCTGCACATTAATATCTTGCAGGAAAAAATTATGAGTTGGAATATTTTGTACATTATGGAGGAGAATGATTTTATCAAATATGACTGAATAAAAACATTTTCCTAATTCAACTAAGAAAACAGCCTTTAATGAAGCAAACCCATTTACTCCTTATTTTCATCATTTAGAGCCAACATTCAATTTACTGCTATCAAGCAATTTCTTACCTCAGGTCCCTGAGGACCCAATGGTCCACGGGGTCCAGGTTCTCCAATTTTCCCCTTGAAAAAAATCCAAACAGTTAAGATTTCTGATGATAATTTATTTTTAACAACAGATGGTTATGAAGTTTTTTAAATTATTTCTTAACAAAAAGGCCAACAGAAATGTTGAGATGAATTTTTCACTAAATTGGAAATTTTATACCTGCCTCTCTTTGGACACTATTAAAACTAGTTCTTCATATCTCTTTGAAGTCACAACAGAAAAAAAAATTAAATTAGTTTAAGACAGCGAGAATTGGGAGTTTTGGGAAGAACCATATAAAAACCCCTTTAAATATATAGCTGTTTAACAATAAGAACTACATATTATTTAAACATCCAAAAAGTAACTGTTACAGATCTTGGTTTACACACTTACATATTTGAAGTATCCAATCATAGCCAAAGAAATGACAGTTTTGTGATTAATACCAACAAAATGAAGTCCTATCCACATGTAATGGTAGCTTTATTACATACAAATGTCAATCCATCTGAAAATGGGCCAAATTTCTCTAAATTATATCTGTTCTTGCACATTTTCACAATCTTTCTGCTGCCATAAGTAGGTGTCACTTGAGCAAAATTAAGGTCTGACCTGGGAAACGTTTCTCTAATTTTTAACATTAATTACTTCATTGTAAATTTATTCTACAAAGGTAAATTTCTATTACTTGCAGGACTGAGGTCTCATAGCTTAATTTAACATAAGTCACAAGGTTGGTCACATTCAGCTTGTGCTTAAAATCCACAACTCTTTCAGGAATAGGCTGATTCACATGCTTTTCTTAAAATGAAAATTCTTGTACCTTTAAAAGCAAAAAATATTATTTTCCCCATCTAAGCTTAAGCAAATTTTCTAAGTTTATTGCAAGATTAGTGTTTATACTGTTTATAGGACAGTATAGTGTTTATAGGACAAGTAAAGTTTTACTGAATTTAAGGGCCCATGACATTCATGAGGTCCAAAAAGGTTTACCAGTTATTGGCTTGATTGTACACAAGAAAACTGACACTGGAGTGAGTATTGGCAGCTTTTAATTATATATTGAAAAGAGACAGATATTAGCACTAAAAGCAGGTGAGAGGAGAGCCAGGTAACCCTGTGCTGTATGTCTTTTCTGCCCTAACATCTGAAAACCCAGCACAAGTGGCAGCAGTGCACAGATGCCTTTAAAGTTGCTAAAAATCAGTAAATACAGGAATTCATGACTACTCCCATCCCTGTGAGAAATGACTGGCTGTTATTAATGAGATTTCACACATTCCCTCCAAATCCAGCTAGTCCAAATGGTCATCTGGAAGCTCCCAAAGCTCCTAGTGGATTTTTTTCAAATATTACCTACATGTCCATTTCCCCACGCAGTGATTGTCACAAAATATCTAATATCCTGAGCACTCTATTAAAAGTTGACACATATACTGATCTTGGTAATAAAGTCTCACATTTTAGGATCTGACTCGCTCATTAACACCAGTCACTAGAAATAAAAGCAGCTTAGACCTTATTCTTTGTGCATTTTGAATTAGGTCACTTCTAGGAGATTACATGCACTGTGAACATAATCACACAGAAGTATCAAATATCAACAGTAGTAAAATATCAAGTATCAGAAACATACAATGATATACTGAGAGCAAAATTTGATGTGTAAACTTACTGGGGGTCCTGGTTTTCCTCTGATCCCTGGGGGTCCTGCTAAACCAAGAGCACCCTGAAAAAAGAAAGCTATTAAATACACATGAAAATTAATTTTTGTGCTATGTTGCAAGCAATAAATTGCTATATTTTGACACCTGAAACAGGCTTCAAAAGAATTCTTCAGGTTGAAAACTATCTTCTAACATTCTCATCAAAAGAGTTCTCACAGGATGTGCTATTTCAGTGACTTCTGATGTATTAGCCAAACAGGAAAGAAGATCCTTATTTATCTCAGTTTGATGATGTGAAGGAGCATGCCAGACTGTGTGCTGCTGCTAACCACACTAGGTCCAGGTGAGCTGCAGATGAACCTCCAGGTCAGGGGAAAAATACCTTTTACAACAGGTCCTTACAAAGACTGAGATCACCCCATAATCCTTGCTTGATGCATCTCCATACACACAGCTGCTGAGTTCTGCTCGTGCCCTTTACTTGTCTTTGTGCACACTTTCCATAACTGAGCTTTAACCAGCACAGAATTTCTTAAAAACGTTCATACAGTGATATCCAGAAAGCATTACTACTGCATTCTACTTTTATGCAACCAACCTGCTGCATTTTAAGAGACTCCTAAGCCTGATGAAGCTGGATAATTTTGTAAAATAATGCAGTTATAACTTACCTTGTCTCCTGGGTACCCCTGATCTCCTGGCTCTCCTGCAAGGCCATGTTCACCCTAAACAATACATAATTTTATACAGACATATGTGTGTGGCTTAAAATGGGGTAGTTTTCAGAAATAGAAAAAGATTAATTCAATATTCACTATTTGAAATTAACACAGATCTTTGACAATGCAAGGTGTTGCACTGAAATACCTCTTCCAGGAAAGTCTAAAGACACAGATCTGGATATTATTATGTTCAGTAGTTAGTGTTCTGTTCAGAAAAAAGCTTGTCTACAGTACCAGATCATGAGCCTGATATAAATTTAAAAAAAACCAAAAGTCAGAAGATAAAAGAAATCAAAAGGAAAAAGAGAAGGCTTTGCCAAGTACATTATGCTCAAGTTTTAATGAAGGGAGCCTGAAAGAACTATGTATCTCCAAGAAAATGAAAATATTTAAATCACCTTATCACCTTTCATTCCAGGCTGTCCCATACTCCCTGGGAAACCCTGTTGAAGTAAAGAAAACATAAATCCAATGCCTGACTATAATTTGGAAAGCAGCACAAGCACCTGGCTTGGGATGATTAATTACCATACCGTGGGCCCTGGAATTCCTGATGGTCCAGTTGGTCCTGCTGGCCCAGTGTCTCCCTATCAAACAGCAAGAAAGGTGACTGCATTTGGTGAAATGGAATAACTTAAAGACTCCTAACACAATGTGGCACTTTTCTGCACCACAGAGAGAAACCAAAAAAAATTTTAGGTTCATTTCTTAGTGAAAAAAAAGGTATTGGTATCATAAACCCTGCATGTTTACAGTTCCCAGCATCATCAGCAGAAACACAAGAAACAAAACTTGCCTCATCTCCTGTAGATTATAAATTCAAGAGAAGATCACAGTGTATTAGGCAATACAAATTAAGGAAGATTTCCTTTGTACTGCAGCTGCACATTCAGTGGCCATCACTGCTGTCTTTAGGGTTATGTAACAGCACTACTCTGTAGGCATCAAATTTGGCTTAAAGAAATTATTCTGTGATGAGTAGGACCACAAAATGCAGCCTTTTTAATGGTCCTTTTACTCAGTTTCTCATCTATCAGTGACTTCTATGAGTTAAAAGAAAAAAGAAAAAAAAGAAACAGATGTGACTCTAAATACCTACGTTCCGATGGGCATGCTAACCTTTTCTGTTCCAATTTACCTTCAGAGCCCTTACTACAACTCCTCTTTCTGGGATTTATTTAGGCAGTTTTATGACAGGGAAAAAAAAAAACCTCAAAAATTAAGAATCTTTAAAGATCAGAATGGCAACAGCAATAATACCAATGAAAAAGCATGAGCACAAGCATTGACTCAGAACAGTTAAAACTATATTACAAAGGGAGCAGTCTATCTAATTTCTGCCTATTCAACCACGGGGGGGGGACCAAAAAGGCAACATTATATCTTTATGGCTATGTAAGAATTTAACAGCACACACAAAAAAATAAATCTTTTGCCACTTGCTGAGAGTGATATGGAAAAGATGAGATGGACATCTATGCATTTCCAGTTGAGCACACACCCATTATCCTCTGGAGACTCTCAGCAATGTTTGCAACCACACTTTTCTGCAGCCACCATCAGACTTATGGCTCAGTGAAGGAAAAGCAAGCCCAATCACTTAGTGTCCTAGTGGTGCTTGGTAGAGCTCCCAAGAAATTGCCACTCTGCATTGCTTTAGCTTTCCATGACTGCTTAAATGATACACTGTCAGGCTAGCTGATCAAGTAAATTGTTTACCTTGCTGCCTCTGAGTTGCTGTACATATTCTAGTTCAGCAATATCCAGTTCATTCTTTTTGCATTACTGATACTGAGTGTTGAAATGCATGCTTATGGTAACAACAGCATTGAGGGGGGAATCACAGAGGGATCAGAGCTGGAAAATTCAGCTTACAACAGCAGCAGGGAGAAATCCCAAAACAGCCTTGCAACATTCAGGTTCATTAAACACCTGGCACAGTCTCCAGATACATTGAGTGATGTAATTAACAGCAAAGAACTGGAACTGCACAAAAATAAAACTGAGGAAGTGTTGAATTAGTTAGCCTGTCAGGTTTTTTTAATCATTCTCCACCTACAACAGCCTCGCTATTTGTTAAGATACACTTATCACTTTGGATAAAACTGCTGATCAATATAACCTGCAGCTACATAAAGTGTACCTTTTCCAACATTTCTATGTGACGAGTGAAACTAAAACCAAATTGCTTCTTCCAGGCAAAAAGATAAAATACCAGAAAAGGAAAAGCAATGTTTTCCTAGTGTTAAGTGGGTTTTTTAAAAGGAAAAAAAAAAAGAAAATTAAAAACCTAATTCGGGTATCTAGCAGTAAATTTTCTGCGACTCCTCATCTTATTAAAACTCATGGCCTTGCTAAGTCTTGAAAGACTGGCCATTCAGCCAGCCAAAACTCTGAACTTGGCAACAGCTCTGTATATTGAAAAAAATCATGGATGCAAGGAATTACTGGACTCATCTTGCTGATGCTGCTCATTTTGCTATATTGTTCTGATGAACAAAGACAAAAATGAAACAAACTCTTGACTCTGACCAGCTGCGCTGGACAAGCTACTTGAATTAATGCTCTTGGTTTCTGCCAGAAAAATATATCTAATCCCATGTTCAATATTGCATCTTGTAGTAGTATAGTGTGTTATTATTGACTAAGCCTTTTAAAGCAAACACTGGGGACTGCAGCTCTTGACTCACTTTTGGATGACCATGAGCATCAGCCCGGACAAGGGAAAGCTGGCCCAGGGGGCACAGACCCATCTGGAGAGCAGGAGTGGCACAGGCTGCACCCGGGGATGTGGCTCTCCTGAAACTCCCCAGGGCCTTGGGGAAATCCTGCTACAGATTAAAGAGCGCAATGGTCCCTTACAGAGGACTCTGGAACAAAGCTCTTCCGATTATCTGACAGTGAGAGAGGAAAGCAGACTAACCCATCCACTGGAACCATGTGGAAGAGTCCCACACATAAACACGACAAGGCCACTCAAATGGAGCTCACAATCTAAACAATTGTTAATTTCGTGCTGTTCAAAATCTAAACATGCCACCAACTTTTTTTTTTTTCCAAGAAATAGCTCTCATTATTGTTATAGTCCATCTATGTACAAGTGCCAAAAGCTTTGGACTGGTTATTGAAAATTATTTCTCTATTTCACAAAAAATTATTGACACTCAATCTCTCTATAAGTGACTGCAACTCAGCAAAAAGGCACGTGCAGCTTTGATCCTGCAAACATTTATGCTCATGAACTCTATGTAGGGCTGAACTGCTCAGTTTTAGTCAAAATAATCAGAACAGTCTCTTTTTGGAAGTGACAATATTTTTAAAAACCTCAGGTGCATTTGTACAACTATCAAAGTCCTAGAGACTAAATTCCAAAGACAGTCATGTAAGAGAGAAAAGCAAACCACAATTCTAAACAAATTCTCAAGAGTGCAAGCTCCAGTCTCATGAGTGCTTTAATTGGCCTGACTATGGCAACTGACAAGAACACAGAAAATCATGTTTGCAAGATGAAGGCTGGAAGCTACAGAGGTTTCTTGACCAAGCTTTTGTTTTCACTATAGCAATGCCATAACAATCCTAATCAGACAGCAAGGGATGACTTACAGGATTTTTTTTTTGTTATGAACATGTAATTAGAAAGAGTAACAATTGAACTCAACTGTTGTGCTTCAAAGGAAAAGTAAGATGACCATCAGTGTAAATACAAACTTATCAAGGATGTTTCAGATCTGCAGATACCAACAAAACCCACAAAGCAAACACTGGAGACAATCATGGCTTTCTTAATTCAAGTGTAAACACTTGCTATTTCTCCCTTGTTAGGAATTTGCTGTGTAGCCAGGCACGACTGAGACAACATCAAGAATCGGAGGTCCTCTATGAGTAAATACATGAATAAAAAAACAAGGGAGTGAGACTACTCAGAATGAAAGTCTTTCCCACCTTCTGCAGGACTCACAGAGCTTCCCTGGCACAACTGACAGATACAACTACTGTGTGCAACTCCACAGTGAGCACCACAGCCTTATTCTATAAATGCTTTAAAAATTAATATGATATTGTAAACATGATAAAGTAGTTTTTCTTAGAAATTAATTCTGCTTTGAATTGGGTAGCCAAATATTCAGGAACCAATGAGGACTGTTGTTAAAATGCCTGAGACCATTGCACCCTTCACGCTGGCTTTAGTGCTGCAAACTAGCAAACTTGCTCGTTTCAAATAAAAGACCCAAACACACTGGATCAGAAACAAGCACACAAATCCACACCAAGTATATGAGTGCTCTGTGCTGCCAACATGATAGCAGTTTTGTAGAGTGATATTATTTAAAATCGTGGCTATCTAAAGCAAAAGCAGTTCAAATCCTTGAATTTTTATTATTTCACAAACACACAAGACAAGTGCTCTAATTCAGCCATATCAAAGTAAGTAATGAAAGTATACTCACTCTTAGTCCTGGAAATCCAGGAGGACCAACACCACCAACAATTCCCTTTAAAGAAAGTTAATCTTAGATTATCTGAATTTTACCATTCAAAAAGAAATCCCAGTGATAAGATAAAACCAATCTACAAAGCAAGTCAGTTTTGATTTTTTACAGAGTTTCCTAAGAGTGACAGCTTATCACTGTATAAAGAAATCTGCTTAGTAAAATCCCTGAATTGTGGAATTAGATCACCAGATATTTGCATGATGGGAACATTTCTGCTGTTAACATAGGAATATGAGATTTTTTTACCATGATACTTAAAGTGGAAGGAAAAAAACCCAAATTTTTGAGGGTGAAAAATTTATTAAGATTCCTTTGAAAAATAAGTAAGAACACCATCTCAGTTCAAATGAGATGCAAAATAATTCTGCAAATTAAAGGCTACAGTCTCTTTATGAAAAATTACTTCTTGATACGAACTATGGTACTTGTACTTCATACAGAACTTAAAAATTCAGTAGTACTCCACTACTGCCTCTGCCACAGTTTAACTCAGAAGAGGCTAAAACACTGCTGAAAACACTTGCTAAGTCTCTTTTCCCTGTGTGGAGCAGGTATTGCAGTCCTGCAGGTCACCACGTCCCATGCAAGCTGTCCCAGCCTGGGACCTGCTCCTCAGTGGCAGCAGACACAGGGCCCCCTGCAGCTGCTGGCACCAGGGCAGGGGAAGTCTCATGCAAGCAAATCTAAGCCCATTCTGAAAGTGCCCAGCTGGGCTTGGCTGCTGGACATGGCACAGAGGACACCTCCGTGCTCTCCTCCCTCCAACCTGCTCTAAACTACCCCAGGGGAAGCTGAATGCTCCAGCACCATCCTCCAAGGCAGACTGACATCCTCAGAGAACTGAGGGGGTGTTTGGAAATGAAGGATGGCATTGGTCAGTCAAGCAGAAGAAATTAGGCGTGGAGACAAAAGCCATCAGTGTTAAGTCAGCACATGGGGAGAAATGTCTTCCCTTCAAGTTCCTGCTGCCACAGGCTGCCACAGGCCGCCCCTGGTGTCCCGTGCCAGGTGACAGAAGGCTCTGTAAACATGCCATCAGCACTGCACAGCCCGCAGCTGCAGAGCTGGCCCCGCGCCTGGACAAGCCCTGCAGGGTGAGCCTGGGCAGGAGGGGAGAGGGGCGGCTGCCTGCCGAAGAAGGCAGCAAGATCAGCAGCTGTCCTGGCAGATTAGATGGAGCTCGTTTGCAAATGCTTGCCGTGAAACCGGCTCCTTTGTAACGTGCAAGTCTGTAATTTCAGATCCAGCCTTTCTGAGCTTGTTTCTATTCAAGTACTGTTCTGCCGATATTGTCAGAAAGACAATATCTGCTTCATCAGGAATGGAGGGATACTTGGGAGGGGAAGGAAGGGGAAGGAAGAACTCACCTTTTAATATCATTTGCAAAGCAGTTGGTGACACTCAGCCCCTCAGTGGGTTTTCAAGATGAAAACCATACTGATACCACCTGACCCTCCCACAAGGGAAGTTTTGCCTTAGGGACCAGAAATGCTTAAGAACTTCTTTCCTATGTTTCAAAATGTTGACACCAACCATTGATAACCCACCAGCAAAATTCATGTAACTTTCTAAAATAAGTTTCAAAGATGGGTATTAAGGCAGACCTTCAAAAAATAGAGAAATTCTGTCTAGTTGATGACTCTGCTCCATATCAGAAAAATCTTTAGACACAAACTGATAGCAGCTCCCAAAGGAGCACCCAACAATACAAGATGATTTAAATCAGCTGCTCCTGTACCCAGCACTTATTGCTGCTCTCTTCTCTTACCCAAAGCCTTTCACTGGTTTCTGACACCAAAGAAAACCTGAGTTTGGAGTCTGCAGCCAGAGTTTCCCTACCAAGAGAGCAAGACAGCAAAGCTCCTTTGAGGGCAGCCTGTGAAGTGCTGTGACTGTGGCACAGGCTGAGCACCACTGCCAGGGGACACTCACACACACTGGCAGGGCACACACACACAGACACACACACACTGGCAGGGCACACACACTGGCAGGGCACACACACTGGCAGGGCACACACACACAGACACACACACACTGGCAGGGCACACACACACTCACACACACTGCCAGGAGACACACACACACACACTGGCAGGGCACACACACACACACACACACACTGCCAGGGACAAAGCTGTTATCACACTGATTACAGTGCACTGAATGACAAGCCAGCATAACTCTGTTCAGTACCAGTTCAAAGGATGAAATCACCAGTCAAATGCACAAGCACACAAAAGCTGGGGTTTTACATGCAGGCTGAGTTCTACTTTGTTAAGGTGATCTTAGAATAATGGTTTAAATAAATAACACGAAGTCACATCTAATGCAAGAACTTTGGAAGACAGAACATTCATCAGCAATGCAAGGAGGACAGCCAGAGATCAGATTGTCAAGGTAGTCTGCACATGCTGCAGGGGAAAATGTGTTCTCTCTGCAGCTTTCTGAATATTTTCTTCCTCTTTTTTATACTTATTATAGTAGTTTCCTAGCAATTTCCATGGGAAAGTTAACAGTCCAAAATTCTCCTGTGGACTTGAAGACATTTCTTTTGATGCAAAAGTCTCCTTAATTTTGGAGGGGAGTTCATATTGAGCTTTACAATTTTTATCAAGTTAATCAACACACAATTCAATACTTACAGGACTTCCATCTGGACCAGGGGGGCCTCTATTTCCAAAGTCACCTGGAAAACCCTAAATCAGAATAGAAAATATCTGTTCTTCATTATTCAAGACACGAAAGGCAGTCTGAACACTGAATCCCTATAGATTTGGGGAATTAAAATGTCATAAATAGATTCAAGGAGTGTGATGGAGGAATGGGAAAAGCAGAAAGTTTCAGCTATGCAGTTCAAATTAACAGAATAGTGATATTTGTTTGCTTCCTAAAGTCATAAACCCAAAATGATGCAACTATGCACAATGGAAAAATATGGAAAAAGCAGACAACTGAATTACTTTCAGAGCAACATTAAACAAGTATTACTTGAATTGTTTTCTTGGAGCCTGTTTTCCTAGTTCTTACTTTTAACTCTCTTTTTTCCTGTTAGCCTCAACATTCACTAAAACATCTGTCCTTCTTTCCTTAACTCATCCCCAAATATTAAGGGTTGGCATCTCAGTGTGAGATCTCATATTCATTAAAAATCAAAATTTTCATCTTCCTAACCAATGTGAACACTTGCCTTAGTCTGCATCTAGACGCTGGAACAGTAACTCAAGACAGACTCATTTATTTTATGAGAGTTTTGACTTCAGAGACCTCATTATCAGAACAGGAAAAAAATCTGATTTGCCAAGTCAAGCACTGAAGCTTAAAACAGAATTTCCATTTCTTGCTTCAGAAAGAAAAGGGAATGGGATTCCACCACTTTACTGGCTCTAATCTTCCTTCCTTCCTGTCAGGGTTTTCAAAATTGCTTTACTTCTTTCAGATGCTGCCCACTGCAGAAGCACACAAGTTGCTGGGGAAAAGTTATTTCATTTATTGTTTGGGCTTTTTAGGGGGTGTAGGAGGGTGGTGTGAGGGGTTTTTAAATTAATGCTTATTAATTTAGTATTGCCTTGGGGAATTAAAATGTCAACTATGTTACAGATCTCACTATGGCTAGAAGAGCCACATGTAGCTCACTAGAAACTCATGCTATTAGTTTGAAGCAGTGCCATGACACATTTTCATGATTGCTATATATTCACTGTATCAAATTGGAAGGGAGGTAGTGCAGATCTACTGAGAAGTCCAAATCATTTTTTAACCACAGTGTAAGTTCTATATAAGAGTTCACCAGAAAATTTGCAAAATACTAAGCTGGGAAGGGATTCTACCTGGAAAAATCCAAGCTATGGCACTAAAAGCAAGGAGACTTTTCTTGGAATTGAAACATGTCACACAGCATTATTAGAGTACTGAGATAATGGAGAGATGCACTGAGCTCAAGAAATCAGCCACGAAAAACCTGAGCATTACTAATCCATCTCCATGGAAAAAAAAGGAGCAAATCCCATCCTTATAATAATTTTTATGTGAAATGCTCTTCTTTGTCTTTTCAGTGTTTCAATATCTTTTTACCTCTCCACGTGTATCAGGAACAGCACTTTGAGGCATTAACCTTTCACCTCTGTAAGGCTGTGTTCAGACCTGCTGCAGCTCCAAGGTACAACTCATTTGGCCTTTTCAAGCTACTCTGTTTGGAGGGCATCCACACAGCTGTCCTGCTCAGGACAGTGTCTTTCCTTGATGGGATGGGGGATCTGCAGCACTCTACAATAGCACTCCAACAGCAGTCAGCAACATAATATAAAACTGTGTCAAGGAGATGGAAATATCACATCATAAATCAAAGTAGTTTAAACACTGCTTAAGCCATATTTGACTTTAGTAACAAGCCAAACTTTTATAAAAATGGAAGCAACATTTTATGCATATATATATATGTGCATGCACACACACTGCCAAAATATATTGAAACAACTGAATAGCTATTAGTTCTCATCATCATGCATGATAATATGAAGTAATCTGAGACAGACTTCTGTAGCATCTTTTGGGTTGATTTTAGGTGGAGATTTTTTCTGCTTTCTCCTGTTAATTCAAAAAAGCTAAACGCAGGAATTCCTCTCATAACAATGAATTTTTTGTTCCGCATCTGATCACAGAACTCACAAATAAGAATCTACAGTTCTAACTGTAAGATCTGACACAGGTCTTCATATTTTTGCCATCTTATCACTTAAAAAGTTGAGGTTCTTAGGTAATGGTCAATAAAGCAGATTTAGTTGATTCTCAAGGTTGTACACCATTAGTCATTTTTTTTTCTCAGCCTGTGAAAATGTGTGTAAAATTTCACATATGCAAAATGGATGTTTGAGAGTGACTATGTTGTTAAAAGCTACCAAATAAGAGGATGAAGCCAAAATTAATTTATGACCGTTTCCTAAACAGCACATTTTGGTTGTACTGCCTACCATTGGTAGATGTTGAAAGAGGCAGAATTGTCATAACACACATGTATAATTTTTTGAAACTACAAATGAGGCCTCAAAGGGCAAATGAAGGATGCAATGGGAGCTTTACCAACTACACAGAATCACAAATGTACAGTACAATCCCAGCATAGCAAGAGTTACAGAAGTGACAGATCACCCACAGTCATTATAATCACATTCTCAACAGCATGTGTCTTTGAACTAATACCGAAAAATCTATGTCAGTAAGCAGAAAAAGGAAAGCAAAATGAACAGTCACAAAAGTATAAAACTGGAAGCAATATAATAATACTACTGTGCAACAACTGCTTTATTAGGTCAGTATTATCATTTGACATTATTATTATTAAGCATACAAAGGATGATTATTCATCACTTTAATATAAAACAGAACCGGAACTGTTTTTACAGTTACAATGGACTTGATTACTGAATTCTTGGTAAAATTTACAATGTCTGTTCTGACATGTTGACAACTGGTTTTAACTAATCACAGATAGAAGAAAACTATGTAAAAATCTTCCCCCAGTTAAAAGCAAAATGCATCATGGTAACAGGACAGAAAATGCATTAAAAATACTGCAGAACTAGCCAAATTTCATGTTACGATGATACAAGAGAACGAAATTGAACTATGTATACTTCTACCATGAAATATTTTCTTAAAATGATATTGTATGCAAAACAAAATATAAAAATAAAACAAATCCTCACTCTATAGATTCAGGCAATTGAATATTTTGTTCCATTTCAAATATGCCAGAAATGTTACAAATAGCAACAACTGTTCAATGAACCTACTAAGTAGCAGTGTTTTGTCAATTATAAATGTTTACAATCCCTTGTATGATCCACTTCCTCTATACTTTAAAATTATTTTCCAAAAATGAGATCATACTTTAGATCTCATGTCTTTCAAAAGGATCTCTGCCAGTCAGACAGGGTTTTTATTTTCTCAGGTATTACTAGGGACAGTTTTGTCCAAAAGAATAAGTTGCACCCTAGAACAAAAGGTGAGGACCCTGACTTCAGGCACTGTAGAGTTCCCATGCCAAATTTATTTTAGTGACAGTGCCCTGCCCCAAGGCATTGTTAACTCCAGGGCACTGTGCCAAAAAACTTTGTCATTACAGCTATCATTGTTTTGGGGGTTAAAATCTAAGCTTGTCTTCTCTAAGCTTGTGATCCAGCAAAGTACTTCAAACCAGGTTCCCACGTGATTGCTGTCCTGGCTGCTCTTCACATTAGTAGCCTTTAGTCAAATAAGTACTTTATAGATCACAGAAAGGATTTGGAATGAACCTTGGGATTGAGGAAATGACAACATTACAAACAAATCAGTACTGAATGAAGGTAATCACTGACATTCTGCAGAGGTGCTTCTGGTGCTCTGCCACCTATGGGAATCCTCTCTGAACAGATTTATACAAACAGAAATCCTTACAGAACATAGTCTGGCACAGACAGAAGCTCTGCTCTTACTGTAAATGGAAAATAACTGCTTACCACAGCACCAACAGACTGCTATGGACTGGGACAAATACTACATAAACCACTGCACTGGCAGGCAAAAGCCTCAGTGAAACCTGCCACAGAGACTGACACTAGAAGGCAAAACGAGTTTCAGTGTTCTCTGCTGTCACCTCCACTTCCTATTTCACACTCAACACAAGCCTTTGACCCCCATCCAGGTTCTCTTCCTTTTTAAATGCTGCACATGACTCACCAGCACAAGACACTGCCAACTCCTGCAAGAGACTGATGGCACAGAGCCCTTCTTGCCCAACACTCAGATGCAAAAAGCAGCATTTCATCCAAATTATATGCAAACTACAGTATGTCTCATGGCAGCTTCAGAAACAGCAGTCTATAGATTTAATTTCATTTTGCTTGCCTTTCTTCATATCAAAGCAATTCTTGTAGGCTAGAGACTTTTTTGGCTGGTGTTAGATCACACAGAAAACAAAACACAAACAGAATCCTCTACGCCTTTCATAGCATACATCAAGGGCCAAATGATGACAATCATACTACTGCTGGACAAATTTGTTCAACATGGTAGATGAAAATCATCTGAACTGCTGAGCACAACTGACTGCACAGCTGGAGAAACCTCTGATGCTTTCCAATCTCAAACCACAGGAAAGTTAAAACTGGAAACTCCTGGATAGCTTCAAAGACTTAAAATAATATGGTTGCAACAGAAAACAAAACATTTGGCATTGAAGACACACCACAGGAAATATGTGAACCTTGATAATGTATACTTGGCAGATTTGTGTTTATTCTGAGCTGTA
Organism: Irena cyanogastra; assembly: GCA_013397155.1. Lineage (NCBI taxonomy): Eukaryota > Metazoa > Chordata > Aves > Passeriformes > Irenidae > Irena > Irena cyanogastra. The sequence goes on along the minus strand of VWZV01008957.1, from coordinate 799,815 downwards.
GAAATACATGTTAAGTAGAGGACAGCTTTAATTTACTACAGTCCAGAAATATCAGACATTAGAAGAAGCTGATTTTCATCCAAACCAACATCAGACTTAGGAAGCTTGCATCATAGCTGCACCTTGTGCTAACACCAATTTTATGGAATATATTTGTGTGTTTCTGTCACCTTCTAACACTCATAGCTGGTATCAGTAACCTGCCACAAAGCTCACAGGGATAAATCTTCCCCACTTTAGTGCTTATAACCTGCACAGAATCTGCAGTTCTGAAAAGTACTGATTGAAAAGGATAGAAAGTAATTTATGGACAAAAATAAAACTAACATTTTTCAGCTGATTAAAGCTACAGAGTTAATTATACTGGCAGCAGGAATTGTAACAAGCATTAAAATCTTTACCTGTCTCCCTTTAGGACCTCTTTTTCCACGGAGGCCTGGGATACCCTAAGAAAAGAAAACCTATTTATGATGGGTTTTTTCTTTCTTCAATACTTAAATTCAAGTAATTAAACCTGCATTTGATTGGAAAAAACACAGTGTGGGAAGCATCATTTAAAAAAAACTAAAAATAGGATTTGAGCAAAGTATCATAGAGCCAATGTCCTGGAGCAGAAAGACAAACTTTGCTTGTCTTTCCTGTGGCAATATCAGAACAATTGTGGAAAAAGGCCTTGTCCTGCTTCCATCACAGTACAAGTCCAGGCAGCCTTTTTGCTCAAGTACAGTAAGAAAAGGCTCAAGCTGAGTGACAGAGATCAACATTTCCATGGCTGGTTTTACTGCAAAGATCATCCAACAATGGACAAATATTAATTATTGCCAAAAATAAATTGCTTAAATGAAAAATATTCATTCACACTTTGCTGAAGAAAGAAAACAACCCTAATCCTTACAGCTGTAAGTAAGTAAAATAATACCTTACAGCTGCTCTCCATTTTATTTTAGCACAAAAGCATTTCATTGATTTGACTAATTGGGGATGACCTATTAATCTTATTTTCTTCAAATCAGTTCTGCTGTTAACAAAAAAAAAAAAAAAAAGATTAAACCCTGTATATTTCCCCCCACTCTAACATATATTGCATTACCACACAAACATCAACATTTCACTAATGTTCCATTAGCCCTACCCTTTCTCCTTCAGGTCCTGGTTGTCCTGCCACACCTGGAGGTCCAATGAAACCCTGAAAATGTAAGAACAAAGTGATTTTAAGGCTGCTTGTCCCTCAGTACTGGCCAGCTATGGGTTCATGACACAGGGATTAAATTCAGGCTCATTTGAAACTACTGGTGAAGCTCTACAAGTTTAAATGTGACCAGGCTTTACTCTCCAACCAACAGCAAAAGAATTTCCTGTTATAAGGGTACAGAGTCAGTTAATTAAGAAGCATTGACAAAGTGTTCTAGTAGGACAAGGTTGCATCAGATGTATTATTAATTAGAATAGATGAAATCAGCAACTTTTTTCTGATGTTAACCTTATTCACAAACTCCATCAGAAAAGAAGTTCTCACCTTTAATAATACTGTGTGATCACTGCTGTATGTAAGAGTTCTTACAAAAAAAAGTTTATCTTGATATAAAGGAAAATGTTTTTCTTATTGCTCAGTCATAATACACTTCTCTCCCACCATTCCTCAGTTGTATGGAGAAATTGATTCTGCTCTACAAGATTCAAACTGAGATTGGAATAAAAATATTTAATTAGTTACTAGAATAGAATTCTTTTCTTTCATATATCTCCAGTTGCAATGATTTAATTTCTTGGGGTTGATTTTCTTTTAAATTATGGCAGATGGTGCCTACCTTGTCATCCAGATCTAATGAAAGCAAGGAAAACAAAGGCACATCTACTTTCTACAGTTACTTAAAAGAGCTGAGAAGCAGAGCACAGTTTGATTACAGGAATATTTTAAACCTAAAGCTCTAAAGATACTTCATGTCATGTTGCTATACACCTCCATGGCACAGGAGTATGTGTCAAGAGGGCTGTGTCATCATTTTTACTGGAAGTCACTTTTAGAATTCATACACAAGATTTAGCTTTAAGGTGTTTTTCCCTAAAATTACTCATGCATTGGCCATTTTTAGCTTTGTGTAAATAGAGAAGCAGTAACTTTCAGGAAAGGGACTGGGATCACTCATGTCTTTTCATTGAAGGGAGAACAAGTCAAAATGCAGATGAGAATCTGAACAAGAATAACTGAAGAAACATAAAAGAACTAATCCCTGAGGGTGCAATATCTGTTGGCACTGGATCCTGCCAAACTATTTTTTTCCCATTACTATAATCAAAAGTGACATTAAAAAAAAATTCCAAAATCCCCAGACATGTGTTTAAGAAGCTGCTGCAGTCAAGGCTTCTAGTAACTACACTAAAAAAACAAGACAAAAGCAACTCTTGCAACACAATACAATTATATTAATTGGTACTTGAGGATACAATACACTGAGCAACCATGTACATGAGCTGAGGGCCTGAAAACACCCACCAAAAGCCTCCTTCAAATCCTAGATGCAACCAGCAACATACAGATTTCTGGAAACCTGTGCCTTCTCTTTGATGGTGAGAGTCAGTCTGAAGAAATACTTACCCATGCAGAAACATGTGTAGGCATGCTCATGTGTCTATCTAAAGAAAACTAAATTACACAGCACCCACCCAAAAAAATCAAACCAAAACAAAACCCAACAAATCTACAACCCTCAAAAAAAAACCAAACCAACAAACCAAACCACCAAGAAACAGAGAAAGAGCACAATAAAACACATACACACACGCACACACACGCACACACACACACACACACAGAAAACCCAGAAAACCCCAAACCTGCCAGGAATAAAAACCAATCTATTTTGCTTCCAAGAATTACCAAAACCAAATCTTGAATGCATAGAGCAGTAAGAACCTTCAGTGCCTGGGATACACACAACTCTGACTGAACCATTCTAAAATCTCAAGATCCCTTTTGTGGTTTTTATGTGACAAGACTGTTTCCCTTTATCTACCCTGTTAGCAGTTACAGATTGCACATGTCAGATGTGTCTCCCCTCCTGACAACCTCCATTATGGCAATAATGCTTCAGGGCTGAAAATCCAGCAGCCCTCACACACCCAGCATTGCTTGCTTTCCTCTCCTGCATGCAAGTGAGAGGAAGGGCAACAATGGAAAACTGCTCTGTGCTGCTCACCATGGGGAAAAAATAAACCTTTGTGCATATTTTGAAATAAACTCTGCGTTTTCTCATTTGTAGGTTCTATGAAGGCAGAGTGGTTCTACAGGCATACAACTGGCACAGCTGAATTAAATTCCTCACCCCCTTTCTTACTTATTGTGTGGGTAAAAATAGGCATGGATATCAAAATGTTTAAGATGCTTACTTACTCTTACTCCTTTAGGACCTGGGTTACCTTCTGGTCCAGCTAGGCCCTGTCACAAAAAGACAGGAGTTGTAATTCATTCTAAACAACCAGATATGCTCCGTGTAAAAGAACTGCAACAGCACTTGTCAACTGTAAACTGGCAACACATTCTTGACATTTTTAAGACTGAAGAAGGTGTCATCGAGTAGTGCCCTGGGACCATGTTCAGAAAGGTCTCCCATCAGTGCGTGGCTGAAACACAGATCATGACTGAAACTTCCATTACATTAAAATTATTTCTTCTGGGAGAAAACTTTTTTCCAGACACAGTGATCAGGCATTACAGTGACATAATTTCACAGGATTTTTTATGAGCTTTTATATTTGGACAAATTTCAATTACATTCAAGCTAGTGTCAGAATTGCATATGTGGTCCAAATGCTCTAAACATTTTACATGATTCAACACAGAAAATGTTATCATCCATTACTCTATAAAATATTGTCATGGACCTTTGAAATATACAGCTATTACAAACTTAATCCAACAAAACACTGAAGTATTGGTGAAATTCACCAATTTTAAGCAGACACAAAACCACAAAGTCAGTTGTTGTCAATTGGCTCACACACCTTTACATGAGGAAAATGCTGAGCATTTCTACTTTTCATCTTATTTGTATTAATGCACTGAAGTATCTGTTACTTTATACAGAAATCAATATTTATCTAAGTACTTCTGTTTAAAGAAAGCTGCTTTCTGCCTCTATTGGTTGTCCTAAAATATCTCAATGGGAAAAAACCACGAAACTTTTAACATTCTCCTTCCCTAAAGAACTGAAGAAATAATTTCAGCAGTGAAATAAACACATTGGTGAAAAATCAGGAGGAACAGGTAGTTTCCTGCTGCCTCTGGACTTGAAATACAAAGAAGATAAACCATACAGAATCATATGAGTGCTGTGAAGGGAGTGTAAAGTATTCAGACATTCAGTTCTTTGGTAATGCCATTTATATACTCCAGAAAGAAACAGCATTACTGCATCTAACACATCAAATTTAAAAGCCATGAGACTCAACATTCCCTCCAAGCCACTACCAGAGAAAGAGGTTTGTTTCAAAGAAAAAGGCAGGATGTATACAATTACATTTTTACAATTAGTAGCTTCAAAAGAATTAGACATGGTTAGATTCTTTTGAAAAGAATAAATGAGAAAAACAAAAAATAAAATGCAAAGACATTTGTATAGTTACTGCACCTGCCTGCCAGGGTAACCAATTGCCCCAATACTGCCAGCCATTCCTGGAATTCCCTATGTGGAAAAGGAAGAAAGAAAAGGAAAATAAACAACAAGCACGTTTAACATCATGGTTTGGAGTTTATAATTTCTCTTTTAACATCTACTCGCATGACACAGCTTAAGCACATGGAAAAATTACTCCTTAAGCAAGCTACACAGAACACCCTAAAACTGACTCATCACACATAAGTAACTCTGCCAATTTCAGTCACATATCCTTTAAAAAGTGTCTAAGATTTTGTGGAATACAACAGCGGATGCCTCATTCCCATGAATTCAAAATAATTCAGGAGGGCTATAGGAGGCAGGTCCCTAAAATGAGGTAATTGCACTGGTCTTAGATGTATTTGAAACAAATACATTAAACTTCCCATGAAAGAATTCTTGTGTCTTTACAAAGCCAATTTTTGTTTTGTTTCTTCCAGAATCAGGTCAATACAGCACTGGATAAATCATGAATGCATACAATTCTCTCCACCTCCTTCCTCTGATGTTAAGAAACAACTTTTTTTTCCCCCCCACTAGTTATCTTCATCTCACTGACAGATTACAGTCATGACAGAAAACGTCCTGAGAGACTGTAATAGAAATCAACACTCATTCAGCTAAGCTTTGGGCATAAAACTCAGGAAAGTCATGAATGGTGTCCTTGAGTTTTCATCTCCTTTTAGGGCTTTACCATCAGTTATCATCAGCATTTCCTTTTCAGTGTGATCCAAAAGGAATTTCCTTCCATCTACTCTGCTGTTAGGAGCACCATAAATGCTAACAAGAGACATCAGCAATTGGATGGCTTTGAAATAACATTCAGATTTCTCCCTGAACTGACATGGAAATGTAAAAAAGTGCTGAATAACTACTTCATTTCCTACATGCTAGGAGATGTAAAACGCATTAAATCAGCAGAGGTTTGAAATGTCCCTCTTACAAGAATTTTACATCAACATCCTCGCAGTTGGTGTGGTAGTTAAACAAGCTGGTCTTTTCCATTTCATTTAGACTACTTTCACCCCACTGATCTCAACACAATCTGAATTCTTTCTCAAAACTTGTCCAATATTTCCTTAAGCAGTTTACACAGCTTGCCCATATTGAACACTTATAATGGATTATACATTCTCCTGCCCTAATTGTTCATCTGCAGGGTGCAGTGCACTGTGCTTGCAGCCCTTACCTGCTCACCCCGCGGCCCTTGCAGTCCTGGGTAACCCTTAAGACCCTGCAGGTAGAGAAAGAAATCTGTGATAAATACAATTAAACAAACAACATGGACCTGCTTTTTCTACTCTAGTCTCTCTTCATCAAAGCAAAAAAAATCCAGATTTATCTGCCTGCAGAGTTAGTATGGTTTACATTTAGCAGCTCATATGAAAACTGAGCTAGAGAAAAGAAGTAAGAAAGCTTGGCAGTTTAGACAATTCCAAGACATCAGTATGCTTAAAGGCAGTTTCAGACTTGTACTCTTTTAAACAAATGAATACGTGGGATGCTGTCATAGATTCTGTACTGTGCATTTTCCTGTTCCAAATCCTTGTCACAACGACCTTTCTGGACAAGGCAGGCTCAGAGGAAGGGTGTAGAGGGTCATCCCAGACTGTTCTAGGACACACTCAGGAAAGGCAGACCTTCCAGGACACAAAATATCTCTTTTTAAAATTAATATAGAACGAATGTTGGCTGTTATACCATGGAATTTGTATTGGTAGCGAGAACAGCCTCATCCCAGAAATCTTCAGTTGTGCTGGAACCACAGAAAGAGATGAAACTCTTGAACTTCACTCCCTGTGCATCGACCATTTCAAGCACATTTTAACTCTTAAAGAAAAACAATTAAAATAGAGCTGGAGTCTGCCTCCTCCATCAGCACAGCTGAAAGAGGAACCACCTTCTTGAACATCTTTACACTGAACTAAACATATCCAGGCAGGCTGGCCTAAAAGAGAGGCTTGACTGTTGCATGACAGATGCAAAAGCCAAGCGTCTGGTCTCCACATCCCTTGCAAGAGATACTGGGAATACACAAGTCCAAAAGCTACAGCTTGAAAGACAAAAGACCAAAGCAATCCCTATTCTGGATAGAAATCTATCATAAACTTGGACTCAAAGACTGAGCAGGGGGAGTGTCTTGGCTGATGTTAAACATCCGTCTGCCTTGCAGCATAATGATATTCATCAGCCAGTGGAGACTTGAGACTCACGGTAAGAAAAAGAAATTCTGCAACTGATTTCAGCAGATCAGGTGTTCCAAAGTTTTGGATAAGCTCCTGTGTGACCACAACAGTATTGCTGCATGAAGTTAATTTTATTATCATATACAAAATTAAAAGATAAAATTATTTTGCTTGGTAACAATTTTGGCATAAACTAGCAACTCCTCTTTAGCTTCCGAAGTATGCCTCAGGAAACTATAATTTCTTACAGTCCCAGCCAATCCTTTATCTCATTGATTTTATCCATGACAGAATTTTGTCTTTTCTCTATACTTAAACAATCAACAGCAGTTGGTGTAGCTAGAAGAGATCCCTCAGTAGTTTCCTTATTTTGTACTAGAAAAAAAAGGGAAGCTATACACAGAAACACTCAAAGAAAAGTTTACCACAATTTTTTCCAAGTGGGTCATTTTAGCTGATTAACACCTGTATGGACAGACTCAAATAAGGCACACAAAAAAGTGAGATGAAGGACTGATTTCTGCTGTGCAACAGCATTTCCACACAACAGCATCTCACTTCTGTCAGAGGAAAACTGCTCCAAGCTCATATTTTAGAATAGTATGTCCATACTTTTATTCAGAGTTAACATGGCCTCAATTTATTCTAACTCATTCAGTGCTGGTTGGGAATGGAACCAAACCATGGCAAAACAAGTACCATTCCAAAGAGACGGTTTTCACACACGTTTCTTTTCCTGTGACTTAGCTAATCCTCTTCAATTTCTTAGTTTTTTATTAGCTTGAGTTTGTATTCTTGTATTCTGAATTATACCCATATAATTAAGATGCCGTTTACTCTGAGCAAAGATGAAAATTAAGAATAAGAATATAAGTTTACATCCACCAGTTTGAAAAATTAATTACCTTCCAAATTCTAATGGATTCTCTGACTTCAAAGCTCAATGTGGAACAGAATGGTTTGAGGCTTCCAAATACAAACTTCAAGCACATTTCAAAAACACAGCAAGTTGTAAGAATAATTTAGTCTGCATGAGAGAAAAAATATTTACTGCCAACTAAAATGTAGCAAATTTAAGTGTCTGACTTCTACCATGAGCAGCACAGTGGGACCCAGACTGGGTGAGGTCTGTATATGACAGCAAGGACTATTTAGGCTGAGTCTTTCCATTTTACTGCTACCCATTCTGCTTTACCAGAATTTCTAGGTATCCGTAATTAAAATCTAGCACAGCATTGGCAATTACACCACTGTGCCAAGAAGTTCCTGTAACCTGTAAAAATCAGTAGGTAAAGTGTTATGACTAAGGCTACAACCATCAGCTACAGAGAGGAAGAAAGTGCAGCAAATAAAAGGACTCGCATGTGCTGTCACCAGTCCTGACTTATCAGCTCCACTGTGTCACTGTACTGCCTCCAGTTTTGAAAAAACATTTCATCAGAGAATGGCTTTGTTTTGTTTTTCCTTAATAGTTCTATTCTATCTTGTTTGCTGGTCTTCATTCCACAACTAAGACTTCACCTAGCAACTCAGCCCAAGTATCCCAAGGAATGGAAATACTACTTTTCTCTCACAGGACTGGAGTTTCCTTCTGCTCAAGAAAGATAAGATTCCATAGAAAAAGCACTGGGAGACACTCAGTAGCATAAAGCTGACACTTAATAGCACATTGCTGATACTACCATAGGTATACTGCTTTTGAAATTCACTTATCAGCCTTATCCTTACATGATGCCAAAGTAAAGCCAAAATGAAACATGGAGCCCTTCTCAGGTCGAAACAAAGCTTTTTCCTTCAACATTTCCTACTGTGCTCTACTTCAGTATGCAAATTTTATCAGGATTTTGTAGACCCAGATTCTCATGATCTACTGTCACACTCAGATAGGGAATAAACTAGAGCAAAAATTGTAGCCAATCTTGGTAAAATTCTTTCCCAGTGTCACTGGAAAGCACCTGTAACCCCAGAGCACTGCAGGGATTCTAATGTACTGCCACAGCCTTGGGCAAGCTCATTCCCAGGAGTGCTGGCCCTTGGTGGCAGCCCAGCCCCAGGTGCTCTGGCTTGCAGGGGCAGGTACTTTTCTCTCTGTACAGTCAAGTGGGGCCATTTAGGGGAGGGGGAAAGGGGGGGTCTTCTGCCCTATGAGGTCTCCAGACTGATATAAGGAAAGTTTTGAGTGCTGATTTAAAAATGAAAAAAAAAAAAAAAGTATAACAATATGTATAAAAATAAATATGTATAATATATATATGCATAATAATATACACATTATACATATATAACATTTATTATTACACATATGTTATAATATGTTAATGGTATTATACATATTATACATATATAATGTGTATAATAATATGTATAATAATA
>VWZV01008957.1:760259-790515 GCA_013397155.1 Irena cyanogastra | reverse complement strand
GGAAATATGCTATTTATTCTATATATATCTTGTGTATCAAAATATAACATTATATAATATTATCATTTTATTATATACAATAATTATATGTGATAATTTTATAGTAACTAACAATATATTATTTATGTAATTATATAATTCATTTTATAGCATTTTAATTTAACATATATCAATATATAATAATTTCTCAGCAGTGCTGGACTACAAAGCAAAAAGGATGTATTTGATTCTTCTGCAGTTTCTTTCTTGTCACTGGTTTACTTCACAGCTACATTGCTCACACTCCTCTGAGATCACAATGAGCTAACAGCATGTTTACCTATTTACAAATACCAAAAAGCAGTATCTAAAGATCAACTATTTAAATCACAATAACTTGTGGGCTTGCTAATAAAAAATAGTGTGACATACTTTTAACTGTTTGTGGGAGTAGTGCTGTTCAAAAGCTGGTATTCTTCTGCTTGACCTGGATTGTGTCTCAAACACGGTTCTAGTTAGTGTCTGATGTGGACAACATGGAACCAGAGAGTAAAGTTTCCAGTGACCAAGCGAGCATGATTCTCCACAGAATCTAACCATCAGACAAGGAGTGAATTCTTGTGCAGGAAGAAAGTATGATGCCCATAAGATTTTCATTCCCTTGTCCCCAAATCTCAGTCTCAACCCAGAACAACTGAGAGCTGCTTCCCATCTAAAAAGCTTTAAACACAAAATACTTTGTTTCCAAAGCAAACCTGTAAACCTGACTAAATAAAAACACAGCACTTGCAGAATCTTAAGGCTGCCTGTGATCAACAGTGACAAAACCTATCGCTGTCCAGGCTTGTAGGTTAACTCTCAGCAGAGGCAATGCAAATCCTTGTCATAGTTATACACATTCTCAGTTCAGTCAGCAGTGGTCCATGTGTTTAGCAAAATAAATCTCCATGATCCTCATGGTGCTAATGAGAACTTCCTTTTCTGGTCACATTTTTCCCTGTTTTGGTCAATTCTAGAAATTAGTTACTAGATGGTAAAAAAAAAAATTGTCCTACATTTTGAGATCAAGACAATGTTGAGTGAAGCCACTCTACAACATAACATTTCTCTTTAGATTCAATAGCAGGTAAGCATTAATTAATATTTCTTCTCCTTACATTAAAGACTAAAGTAAAAAATACCAGGGCCTACCTTTCTAACAATTAATTTCACCTTTTTGCAGCTGCCTTCAGTGTTACATATTACTTCAAAATTCTGCTGCAGTATCTGTTCTCCATGTTTTTCTATTATACTTGCAACACGGAACTATATTCTGCAAAGACATCATTTAGTAGCAGTTTTCTCTGATCTTGCTTGCTGATTTTTGTCACTAGTTTCTCCTCACCTGATTAATCAGAGCAGCCCACTGGATTTATGCCAGGTGACCTCTCTTTCTACATAAACTACATTCACTCTATTTTGCGCATTTTCTTAGGGTTGTCTCATTTCCTCTATCATCATCCTTGATGTTCCTTCCCAAATCTATGTGTACCTTATGCTTTCCTGTATACCTAGGACTGTGATAATTTGGATATATTTCTTAAATGCAGTAAATGGCATCTGAAATTTCTCATATTAAAAAATACTCCATTATATAACACCCAAAAGTGAAACTTATTCCACCTGAGTTGTATTTTAGCAATTCTAGCATACGTTTGGAAAAAGACAAAGAATTCAAATGCAGAAACAGTGGGCTTATGATCCCACAGAGCTTTTTCTATATTACAAAAGACACACACAAAAAACCCCTTTTATATGCTGTATTATAGCATATAACTATTCTGAAATTGAGCACAATTGAATTAAAATGGTTTCATTTCACAGGTAAGCCTACCTTTCCTAGTAGCACTTCTCTCTGAACAGGGAACAGGGGCACCCCATGCCTTTTGGAGAACACCAACCTAAACAGCTGTGATTTACATCCTGCTATGATGATCTCACTTGATTTAGTTGTAAGGGAAGGTTTTGCACAGTAGACACAGTGCCAACAGCAGGCCTAAAGTTCTTCTGTCACCTCTTGACCATCAGACTTCCGCCTGGTGGGCACTGATCTGAGCCAGGATGAGTTACACAGAAAGGGAACAGACTCTTACCTTCTGGCCTTTGATCCCAGGTGGGCCTGGAAAGCCCATGGGGCCTGGATCGCCCTACACAACAAAAACATCCAGAATCAATATGTTTCACTGGAACAGGACCAGCTTTATGAACACGCAGCACTTAATACCTTCTCTGCACTCTTGGAACTTTGGTACGGAGAACAAGCTAATGTTTGATTTTCATTACTTTTTTAGAGGAAGAAAATTGAAAAAGCAACAGTTCCTCAATTGCAACCACTGGGTGCAACACATCTGCTCCTGCAACATGGCCAAATCATGGCTGGAACAGGCTTAGCTCACAGCCTCACGACATTTACTTCTAGCCAACAGAAACAGGAGTGAAGAAGCCATACAGTTCTTGAGGCAACCCTTTCCTCAGAAACGAGTGGTTTCACCTCAAATTAATAAATACATATAACTACTACTGTGTACTGTTTAATGTTATGCCAACAATCTGCAGCCAAGAGCCAGGACACCACTATGTGTAAAAACTGTGGTTTTTGTTTTTTGTTTTTGCACTATGTGCAAAACACAGCTCAGGTCTGGTCTCTGTCAAAGACAACTCCAGAGATGCCTAGGGACAAACAGGCTATGGGGCAACACTGCTGTTCTCTTCACGTTCTTTAAAGGTCACAACCACATGATGGTAGCTGGGAATAAAAATCAGAGAATCTCAAATGCTGAGGAGATGGAAAAAAGATGCAAATTTTCATGGTTGTTGCAGATGAGGAGGGAGGGAAGGTTTTTTCAGCTCTTCTTCTTGCTCAGGACTGACTGTGGAAAGATTCACTCTTTCATGATTAGAACCTGAATTCAAACCCAGTAAGTCAAGGAATGCATCCTGGAAGTGAGTTATTGTCCAAGTAAATTTAAGTCCATTAATTACAGTGAGCAAATTTGATTTGAGGGGAAAAAATTAAGAGCGTAAAATAATGAGAACTATAAAAATGCATCTCAATCCCATAATTTTGGATTATAGATGCAGTCTACATGTACTTAGGGATAGCCATACAAACATACAGGCAGGCTTTCAACTGTTCTGTGGCTGCTTGGGTCAATGCCCAAAACATAGCTTGAGTTTCAGGCAGCCATGCACAGCTCACCACACTACAATCTGATTGCCAAAAAGCTGGCTAGATTAAAATATTTCTATAGAAATTGCCCTTCAATTTCTCATCAGTGCATCAACAGATATTTCTGAATTTTTTCTCAGCAGCCCTTAAATGTTGACAACATATATTTGTGAATTTAAGGGTTTGGCAGCATTTGTGCTCTAAAAAATAAGATATGAACACATCAGCAGCTAGTAAACCATAGTTATTTGCTAATGTTTTTTCATAACAGAGAGTAGTCCTCAACTCTTATAGTGCTTCCTATTTGGCACAAATATTCCACAACTGATCTACTAGAAAATGCTCATAATAAAACTCAGCATAAATGCAAGGTATTCTTAAATATAGAGCATGGGGTAACACATTAGAACGCAAACATCCAATTACATTTTAAGTGTTACCACATTACTATGTATGAAACTTCAGTGTCAATCTAAAAATGAAACAATCACAAGCTTTCAAACCTACAATATCTATGAAGACTGGAATATTTGGATATTTACACTCAAATACTTTGGGCAAAGAAGGCAACAACTAGTTTGGCTAAAGTGGATTAGGAGGCAGTATCAGGAAAAGCCTCTGAAGTGAAAGGACAAATTTTAGCACCAAGAGTCTGTTTTAAAAAGCTGTTAAATACAGTACAATGTGCAATAATGTGTGCACTTGTCATCATCAAATTCTGTTTTACACAACTTTCCAGAATAGTGCAAGGTACTAAGGAAAACTGGAATCTGTACTTTGTTATATCAGTGCGAATCTAATCCAATATCATTGTTCTAAAAGTCCTTATATTTTATTTTTATAAACTAAATCAAGCACATAATTTAAGTTTCAACTTTTAATATATTTTTTAGTTTTCCTTGGATTCATTATGTCACCTGTGCCCACAGTGGTCAGTCTAACATAATTAACTGCTAAAATACACCAGTGTAAAAGTAAATACAAAGCATTTTGTTGTTATAATTTGTCTGAATATTAAATGAGACTTCACAGAAGAATGGGACAGACAAAACATTTTTCTATAATTAAGAAAACAATACCTTTTCTCCACATTTTCCCCGTCCTGGAGAGAATCCTGGGTCTCCTTTAAGGCCCTGTTGCAGAGAAATTAAGCTCAATAATACCATTGGGAGAGAATTTCTAACAATATACACTAAAACAAGCATTCTCAACAGTTACAGCAAGAGCAGAAAAAAAAGTAAATGTGCTTCCTATTATGGATATTTTTCTCATAACTTTTTCAGTAAAGAATTAGGAAAAAAATAAAATAGTGCAGGTTCACATCAAAATGAGATTTACACTTTCTAAACTTTGTAGAGTCACAAAATTTTGAAAAGCAGGTTTATTGGTAAATCCAAGCACTGCAGGGCACCAGCTGCTCCTCCAACAATGGGCAGGACCATCAGGCTGTAAAACTGAATGAACCATAACCTTGTACAGGCTTCCTCAGGCTCAGCCTTCCCACAGTGCCAGAATCCACAAAATCAGATTTTCTTAACTAATCTATTTTTCAAAATGCCAAGAACAAAGCCAGACCTCATGGATACCCTTACATTACTTTAAAAACATCCCCAGTTGTTTATCAGGAATTAAATGCTGAGGGATTGGCTATTGGTTGGAGCTGCTGGCCCTCACCCCGGGCTGGACACTTTGCTGCAAGGACTCCAATGCTGTGCCCTGTCTCAGAACCAACTGCATCAAGGATCCTTCAGCACAGGAGGGAAAAATCCATGCATTTTAAAGACAGAATAAAATTCTGCCCTCATTTACTGCTAGCAAATCCTTGCAACTCATCTGCCATGTTTTAGTACCAAACAAGAGTGTTTGTTTCAGTGTGGTCAACTCCATCTTCATAGCCAAAACTTCAGCAGCACCTGGGTCATTTTTACTTAGAGAAAACCACTTTAGAATATACTTGTATTGAAAGGGTAACTTACAATCTAACAGAAATGAAAGAGATCACTAAGCACCTAGTAATATATATATTTATATTCAAATGAAATATATATAGGTACATACATATATGTGCAATTCCTTCAATTCTTAAACTCATGCACAGAGCTACAGAACCCATCAAAATTATCATCCAGTAGAAGGGGAAAATAAATTATAAAACAAAGCCTAGGAGTAACTGGTTACAATTATTTTCCTAGCAATGGATTCTATTATATAGCCAGCATAAATATAGTAAAAATTAATTATGAATCTTTAACTGTCCCTATAGAACTAGATAAAAAATAAAAACACACACAAAACCCAGAGTCACTGGGTTTTACAGAACTTGGCTCTGAAAGCTTTATTCAATTTCTTTTTATGTCCCCAAGCAGATTTTAGCACCTGTCATGACATGTCAGATTCCTGCAATTAGGAATCATACTAAACAAATCATGTGCTGCCTTTTTCCTAACAGATCTATCAAATTGTTCAAACTAAATATGAGTTGAAGGCATTCTGCAACTCCACAAATCTGTCAAATCCATTTAAAGGTCCTATGTTACACAAGACTGAAGATGTTATTCGAGTTTAAGCCCAGTATTTTGTCTTTGACTTTAAATATCACTTCCATAAATCTTCAGAAAATTATTCTAGCATATTAATAAATAATAATGTCACAGATATTAAATTATTTAAATATAAAAGCTTGGACATGGACAATAAAATAGCAATTTATAGGGACTGACAGCCTTTTTTTTTTTTAAGCAAAGCAAAAGTTTACAGCAATTAAGCATTTAAACCTCAGTTTATCAAAGGCTGAGCTGATTTACAGGAACTCTTTTGGGAAGTACAGATTACTTGCAAAGATAACCATTTCCAAGTCATCATTCTGCAAACATAGGTGATTTTCTTTCCACTGAATAATCTGCTATTCTGTTTTGATATGAAGTTCAATTTGATTGGTTACATGTAATTAAAAGATGTTTATAGTAGCAGTCTTCACCTGTAAATGAAAGAAGGCCAATTACCTCTATTATAGGAAACAGTTCTGGGGCTTCCTAAAAGTATTAAAAAGTTCATGTATTTACATGGCACCATGGATAAATAAACTCACCTTGGGACCTGGCAATCCTGGCAAACCTGGGTTACCATGTGGTCCTGGAATACCCTTTTAGAAAAAACCAAACAGATGAAGGAGAAAAACGAATGGGATTACTCAGTACAGCACTGAACAAATGTGAATGGTTTCCAGAGAATCATTTTACTGCATCTTTCCTGCTTTCAGATTCACTGGTTAGGATTTTCAAAGGATTCACAAAAATAAAACATACACATCTTCCTAAAAATTAAAAGTGAAGGTGAGTACCCTCCTTTCTTTTACAAATCTCAGTTTCTATTGTCTTCCCAGGTAATTCTTAACAGGTGTTTGGCATGGTCACTGCAATGCTGCTCTCCAGCCACAGCAGTTGGAGGCATGGAATCAAATCAGTAAAATCACATTCTGAGGTACCCAGCTACACACTGCAAAGGGAAGGAAGTGATTGAGTTCCTAGTGACTTAAAAGGTGTCTCAAAGCAACGTGTCCCATCTTCTTTAAAAAAAAAAAAATCACTGATTCTCCCACAGCGTAGAAAATGGACTTGTTACTAAAATAATTGAACTTAAACTGTTCCAGGAACAGAATAAAATATCAGGACTATCTGTGCCTTCCAGTGTAAGTGTCTATTCCTGCAACACATTCAGCAATCTTCACTCCTTGAAAAATTGCACATTAGGGGAAACATTTGTTGCAATGGCTGTCAGCAGCTATTCATCTTCCAAGTACTGAAGGACCAAACTGGCTAAAATCTGTCCCTGATAAACTGGCAACAAAGCTTCTGTTGAATTCACTAAGGCCAAAATTATTCCAAAATCCAAATACTAAATACTTTTGAACTTTCTTGTATGTCCAGTGGTCTAACAAGAGACAAACTCCGTGTTTGCCTTTCCGCCACACGAGGCCGTATTTACAATTACACCTTGCAGTAACACTGGAAGCTGTCTCTCTTAAGTGCTCCCTCTCACCAATGACAATGTTGACATAACTCCACAGAAATGCTAATCCCACGTGCTGTTTGAGAGATTAATTTGCACACTGGCAATTTTAGAGGCACTCTCAGGGATTTAGGAGAAAGGAAACAAACAAAAGTGCCAGCACAGCTGCAGTGGCTCCTGCTTTCACTGCCTGCAGTGTTACTGTCTTGGGGCACAGTCCTGGAATACAGAAGTGCAAAAGTATTCTCATAGAATGGGGCATCAGAGGAGTTTAATGTCATCACTAATTCTGAAACTGATGAAATTTCATTATCAAGTATCTTGGAACAAGCCAAGACACTTTACGAAACATTGTCACACGTGAACTTCTTTTCCATAGAATTGCAGGGATCAAAATCAGTTTTCAATGGAAATCTCTAACCATTAATCATACATGCCCCAAGTGTCCCAACCATGTGGATCTCTGTCAGGATCAGGTTTGGACACACACTCTGATCAATGCCCAGGCAATGCAGCTTTGCACTCTGCTGTTTCCCTTTGACACCTTGAGTCACATCTCAGGACCACAAATGGCAGCTCATGTGAAGGAAAACAGAAGTCACAGGGCAGGCTGCTACATGAGGAAATGAATTTTGAGTCAACAAGGTTTTCACAGGCTTTTTGGCTTACAAAACTCCTGTCATAACATACAATGTCACTAGCTGCACCTGCCTGAATTTATCAGTATTGTACAAACTAAAGAACACTGACATTTCAAAGCCATTTACTTTTTATCAAATAGTTCTATAGACTTGTTTGGCCCATATAAATATATTTTAAACTCAGAACTACTGGCAAATATTAATCTCAGCGATTTTCATGCTTTTCCAGGCACCTTACTGTAAGCTGTCCCTTCACATTGGAAAGCATACCCTACACAATAATTAATCCAGAGAACTCCACACTAGAGCACCGAGCTTTTAAGTACTCTATACCTGTAAACAGACCTTCAGGAAAAAACCCAAACAAACTGCAGCTGGGCAAAGGCAATCTCACCAATAGGCATTGCTTTAAACAAATGAACAGCCTCCTCTAAACCAAAGAAAACTTCCAGTTGCGAGGATCTACGTGGACATGTGAGATCCTGTCTCTGATGCCAGACGTATCCTTGCCACAGGCAGTGTGCAACATAAAAAAGCTGAGTTGAAAGAATTGTCAGCTCTTACATAGAAGGATCCAAGAAGTCACGAAGAGATGAATTTGAAGGAATGCTTTTTATTTTACACTTTTAAATGTGTCTTTCCTACCCCCTTGCCTCAAAAATGCTCTAAAGCATCAGTTTGGTTTTTGGTCTCTGACCAGTGCACTTGCTACCCATCAGGCCAAGTTTAGAACATCCTGTGCTGTGCTGGCTTTCAACAGGCCATTGAGCAGCATCTTGTTTAAATGTTCCTCAAAGGCTGAACCAAAACTCCTCCCACACATCTGCTGAGCCTGTGTATAAACTTCCCCCTTTTCTCCCACTTCCCATCTGCCCTGATGACCCCAGCCACAACCATGCACATCCCCAGCTACCATGGCCTGAAATCACCCACACAACAAACCTTCACCTGCTCCCTCCAGCTGCCCTTTCCCCAAAGCCCACCCTGACCAACCACGACCTCAGGGATGGCTCAAGCAAATGGTTTTTGTACACAAGTGCACAGACACAGATTGACCCTCGCCAGCTGATCTGCTCAGTGGCACAGCACAGGCTTCTCCTCTGCTCATGGCAGTGGAGCACAGGTCCTGTGCTCTGTCCCCAGGCACAGGGCAAGGCTGCTGTCCCTGCTCCTGCTGGGGGGCACCCGCTCACACAAAACAAACCATTTCCTACCGTAGCTCATTTCTTTAGCAAAGCACCCTGACAGCAGCCTAGGATCAAGCTGCTGAAGCGCAAGAGACTACAAGAGATTTTTGGGATTACTTTTCCTCCCCACTCTGTCTTGCAGGGGTTAATTTTGTACCTGTGCCTGCCCCTCCGAGTACCTCAGTGCACCTCAGAATGTGGCCTGCATTGCTCCCTCTCCCTCACTCCAAAAGCAAATGAGTGTGGCCTTAGATTGCAGCAGATGGGAGGGAGCAGCATGGAAAAACTAGAAGTTAATTTTGGGAGCAGCCAAAGCCAGGTATAAATATAACAATGCTCAGTGTATGCACCCATACATGGTATTAACTATGCTGGAAGCTCACAGCAGGAGAAACTGTTTGTTTGCCTTGCCTTAACCTATCTGCCAAA
The DNA here is from genome assembly GCA_013397155.1 of Irena cyanogastra. Lineage (NCBI taxonomy): Eukaryota > Metazoa > Chordata > Aves > Passeriformes > Irenidae > Irena > Irena cyanogastra. Next base: position 781,063 of record VWZV01008957.1, on the reverse strand, counting down.
TGTTAAGAATCATACACTTCCACAATCACTAAGCACATGAATAAAGTCCAGAAAAACAAAACTATGCAAACTGCAGTGTGATGATTGGTGACCTGTCTAGAGGTGCAGAAGAATGTTGTTGTTTTACTCACCCGAGGACCTCTCTTCCCTGAAGGACCAGGTAAACCTGGAGGACCTGGAGGACCCTGGTGATAGAAAATCAAAGCAGTTGAGGCTAAAACCTGACACAAGGACAGTAACACAACTCTAGATGAGATCAGTTTTGCTAACTGACAACCTTGCTGCTCATGCTGACCTCTTAAATTTGAAAACCAATTCCAAAAATACAAAAACGTGTGTCTTAATCTGACTCCAAATCAGATTTCTGTTTAGAAAGTATCTTGTGTCAGAGAAATTGGAGCTAACAATCTGGATACACAGTACTCAAGTGTATTGGTACTAAAGGAAGAAAAGATTCCATGAAGAGAGCAAGTGCAAAGTATTTCTAAACAAAGGATAGAGAATAATTAAGCCTTTTCAATAAGCTTGCTGGCATGCCAAACATTTTAGAAAGGTTGGAGTAACTGTGAAAAAATAAGATACCACCTCACAGAAGTGACAAATATGAAATAGAGAAAATAAATGTGGACAAATTACTGTTCAGTTTTCTATTAAAAGCTTCTACTAAGAATAACTGGTAGCACATTTGCCCTTCTATATAATGAATATCATTCTCTTTAAAAATAATGCAGACTTTTAAAGATGCTAGCATATGATCAAATGTATCTTTTGCAAATAATTTGCAAATGAATTAGATTATTAGTCACCATATTAGAGTGAGACCCCTTGCATATCTGGATGTTTTGAACACTGAAGCCTTTCCTTTTCTATATAATGACTGCTGCTCAGATTCAAAATCCCAGGGTCTACTTCACTGTACTCAAATACAAATGAGTGCCCTAAACTGAAATCTGCACTACCTTATACTATATTTCACTTACCAAATTGGAGTCCTACAGAGGGGTGGGCTGTTCTCAAGGGTGAATTCACCCCCACCCACACACCTGCACAGCAAGCCCCAGCTGTAACAGGAGCCATGTACTTTCTGCAAGGGCACATGGGCATCAGGAAAGTCAGACCTCTTGAAGGAGGTCAGTGGATGAAAACAGTAGGGATGACAACAGTTCAATCTGCTCTTTCACCCAGGCTTCCTCACACTCCCTTGTTCTGTATCTGTGACATCCTCTCAGCTGAGACACCAGGCAAAACACTAAGTGCCACACTGCCCACCACCAAACAACAGTGCTGGAAACTGGCTGCAAGGAATACCAGGAAAACCAGAAGGGCCATTATGGTGGCTGAAATGACCAACATGAAGGTTTTGCTAAACAGGAAAGAGAGAAAAAGGGAAGTGAGGAAGGAAAAAAAAGACAAACAGCCTTGAGGGTTTTATTAGCAAGTAACATTTCATTAAGACAAAAGCTGGATTTTTAAAAACCTCCAGTTTTGTGTGATACTTTTTTTTCCTTAGAAAGATAACATCATTGGAGAGAAGACAGTGCTGATTATGGAATTTAGGCATCGTCAAGCTAATTACATTAATTTGGCCAAAATACAGATCACTTATGCACAGTTCTGGGAAAACCACTGCTGTTCTCAGGAACTAAAAATATTAATTATTTCCTCTCCAATTAACCATAATAAATGTAGAGTTTAAACACAGCTGGGAATATCTGCATGTCCATACATGCTACATTGGATCACACTGAAACCCATACCTGCACTTCAATCTCTGTGCAGTTTGTGAAGACACAAATCTGTGTAACAGCCCTGGTCTTCAGGTCAAACCATAATGTCATGCTTTTAGCATAGGACATTCTCTATTCATTATGATTGCACAAATGCTCATTAACATCCTCATTTTTCTGTCGTATAAAGACCCCATGTTTAATAGCACAAGAAATGTAACAGGGAGACACACGGAAAACTCTTGACCTGGCATTCTTGTCCAGGTTCAAAAATGCACTTGAAAGGGCACGGAGAGTTCCCACCCTGCCCTGCTGAAACAGTAAATTTTTAATATCTCCTCTCAAAATGTAAGTTAAGAGATGCCTTTTGATTAGATAATTATCCTGGGACTACAAAAGAAAACATTTTTTGTTAAGTGAAATAGTTGCAACTAGTGTACATTCTTTCGTAATTTGTGTTCTTCTCTATCCCTGTTTCAGACATTTCCTTAAAATTGCATTAATAGCTAAACCTCACCATTCTCCTAATAGTAATCTTACTGAGAATTAAGATCCCCCACCTTTGTTGCTGATTTGTTGAATGAGGGCAGTGAGAACATTTTTCCCTATGTGGCTTCTAAATTTTTTAAACACTATCTGCTTCCTTTGCAACAGAAAACAAATAAACAAATGAACACCCAAATCCAACCCACCCTTACTGTGATTACTCTAATTCAAACATAACTATCTCTTCTCATACAAAAAGAAAACCACAAAAAAAGGAAAATCTAATCACAACCAAGCCCTCAGAAACCCCTAAAAGAAGCAGCAACATTTTGAACTAGGCAGACAGAGATTGATAACACTTTCCCAAGGCATTTCAAAACAAAGTCAGCTGTTGTAGATGAAGTCTTTGGTTCACAATAATAAGCAGCTAGCCTCATCCATCCAGGTGTTTGATTAAAATATGAAAGGGCTCTCCTTAACCAGAGGATGTTACTCTGTAGTTCCACCACAAACTCCTCCCTGCAACTCAGGCAACATCTCTGCTGACAGCAGACTTCAGTAGAGCACACCTAAGTCTTCCTGAAATGCTTTCCCAGCTAGCAGTTACACATTATTCTGTCATATGTATTTCTACAATCTGGGAAAGCAACTACAACTTCAAATCAGTATGACTATTTTTATACTTGCTAGGAAGCTACTTAAGCCTCTCAGGCATCCATGCAAACCACAGAAATCAACATCTGAGAGTGAGCCAATCTCTCTTAAACCAAGGAATAAGTCACTTGTTCAAATAGCTTTTCTTCCAACTACTGGAAACAGTAATTAAACAAACCTGAAGCAATTAGAAATGTTAATGTGATTTTTAGCATTTGACACTTTGACCACCACTATCAGACAAAAACAAAAAAAAGAAGTTACTTTGTATAAATATTACAGGTGCTAACTTAGAATTGTTTAACAAAATCAGTTTGCTCAAAACAGATCACTTGTACCTTAAGAAAGATACAACAACTTACTGTCTTCAGGAATTGTAAAAACTTTATATAGCTATAGAGCAAAGAAGCTCAGGTTCCAAATAATCATTGCTTAATCTTGAATAATAAAAGTAGATGCTACTCTTCCAGAAATTCTCACAGCCTTTCCAATGGTCACTGTAATAAATGTAAGGAACTTTCCTAAACATGAAATAACTTTCATTACTTCCTAGCCCTGTGTTATTTGTCTTACATGTGTTTTAAATTTGACCTATTACCCAGAGGTAATAGGAAACATTCCATTTACACATAACAAGTCTCTAAGATTTCAGATACACAGCAATAAATTCTGCATTAAGTAGTTAAAACTTCTGTACAGGCACATGTTGATCCTCATGCCATTCAATATCTAAATCCTGCTCACTGAACTTTCTCTTGAGAAGCAGCTATGAAGCTTCTCTTTAAAAGACTCTTGATTGTATCTCAGCCACTCAAACTCAGCTCATCTCAAACGATTCTTTTTTAAAAACTAAGTTAAAGAAACATACCAGTTTAACACCTGATTCGTCAAATGTGAAGGCAGAAAATCCTTCAGCAAAACAAAACACTCATTAAACTTTCTGCACATCATCACCAAAATACCTGCAGTGCAGCAGTGAAGTAAACAGAACCATCAAGGTCCAAACCTATTACAAAACGTCTCCATGAGGAAATTTCACTTCTAACACTGCTAATATAGTTTGTTCTGTTGTGCAGGTATCACTCTGATAAGCTATGTTTTCCTTTTATCCCAACTAAAATTTCCTTCTCTGTCTTTCCACACTTTATGTGAAGAGGCAAAAAAGTATCTTTATTTACCAGCCCTTTGCAAAACTCTAACTATATTTGTTCCTAACTTCCATTAATAACACACTTTTGTTTTAAGCTTTGTTCAGAATCATGTTTTCTATACCTATACCTGTATTACTGCATCATCTGCAATCCTTTCCATCTGCCTACATCCTTTTTAAAGCTCCTCATCTAAAGTTGATGACACTTCTCCAAACTGCAACGTCATCATACCCAAACCAGTAGAAAAAGTAGCCTGTCTCTGATACTCACCACTCCTCTTAATGTATCAAACATCACAGCAGAAAGATGTATTTATTGTCTACTGCAGTATGATACCAATCTATGATCCTCATGACTGTCAAAGCAGTCACTCCCCCACAATCTATTTGTACTTTTAATTTCTGTATTATTGCACTAAGGTTACTCCCATCGGTTTTAGACCATCTGGAATTCCGATCCTGTCACTCAGAATCTTTCTTTGTGCTCCTAGCTCCTTTGTTTACCTTCTTTAAGCACTTCATACAGATATTAATTTAACTATTGAACTACCAAATTTGAATGTACACCTATTGTTTTAATTCTTGTTTCATTGGCATTTCACTGGAAACAATAAAATCTGCACACTTCTCTTTCCAAATGTCCTAGAGCAGGCAGCCACCTCTGTGTGATTAACCTCCTTTCTTTACAGTTGTGGAAGTCTCCCTTTCTCTGTCAAGAATTCCTACAACAGTCAAAGCAACGTTATCAACATCAGAGGAATATATGTATATGGCTTTGGGTTATGAATTAAAGTTTTTCAATATTGTTGTGCAGAAGATAGGGAAACTGCAGCAATTTTAGGGGAATTAAATTAAATGTTTGAATTTTTAACAGTAACATTACTTTTTACTACTAAAAATAAACCTGCAAGAATCTAAACTTTTTATCTGAGTCATCAGGTACTGAGATTTCTCAGACTGGGCAGGGAAATGCATGAAAGGGATTAAGTGACCAATATATCCCCTGTGATCAGGAGGAGCCTCAAAAAGCAATTTTGTTCCACTGAGAAGTAGGCAAAGAGTACAATCAGCAGAAGCTAGCTAAGAGTAAAATAAGTGAAATAAGCTAAGTGTGAAAGGGAAGCTACTACTGTTCATGTAGCACTACATTTAGGATCTCTGAATGCTCTCTCAGTGTTCTTATTCTCACACCTCTTGATTGCAACAGGACATCTCATCCAGGACTGAATTCTGCTCGTTGCAGGGCTTGCCATTTCCCATTCCTCCTGGCAACAATTCCAGACTGCTTCTCTTTACCAACTAGAAGGAACACCACCCTTTGGTCTTCTACCCTTCCTCCTTCTGGCAGAGTATCTTGAAAACCTAGAAAAACTTTTAAAGTAGAGGAAACGAATTCCTAGTTCACTTCTATTGGAAGACCACATCCTGTGCAGATAGGCCTGAAGATGCAATTACCTACCAGCAATTAACATAAATCAGCACTTTAGCTCACATCAGCCTCTCCTTTTACCAGTGTGGGACCATGCACCATGTTATTGCAAACTACTTTAGGATTGTGCAATGAAAAATATCAGCTTGAAAGTTAAACAGTTAAAAATACACACCACATTTATTTTTGTAATCTTTACAGACTGCCAACACCCTCTGCATCCCAAAAAGGAGTGGCTCATCAGATGAACAGAGCAGTATTCCCTTGAAAGAAGTGCTTCAGGAAATCTTACTATTCCAGTTTAAACTCACTTCATATTTTTCTAGAGGGGGTTTGGTCATCGCAACTGCTGGAATTTTCATCAGGGTCTTAATAGTTTTGAAGAAATAGCTGTTCTCTTTTTATACCCTATCCATAAATGAAAGCCTGAATTCTGGAGTTCGGCTTTGCAGTGGTGGGTGAATTCCACAGCTGTGGGATCATGGAATATAAGAGGCCTAATTATACAAGGCAAGAATCAGTTCTGGTAGATGATTAAAAGCTCAAAGAAGCTGAGTAGCTTAAGAACCACAAAAGCTAGTTCTTGCCTGTCAGTTCCAATAGAACAAACATTAACTTCTGTGTTCAAATCTTGAAAGAAGATTCAAACCAACCACGACATAGTAAAAGAAGTAAGAAGAGGGGATTTCATGCCTCATCAGGACTTTTTGCTGCAAGCGAAGTTTTCAAGTTCTCCAATGTTGCTTTTTTAGGCTCCACATTGCAAAGACTCCATGAGTGCTTATGTACTGAAGCGTTAGAACCACACATATAAAAGCTGTGTTAATTCTCGTCTTTTCTACAAGGGAGGACTAGACTGAGAAAGCAAACCAAGATCATCTCTTTAAGTCTGAGACCAACAGCAGTAGCAGACACTGAACCACACAATCTCCATAGAGCACAATTCTTAGTTTCATGCAGAGATCTCCTCTCCCTTTGACGTCAGCCTTTCTGGCAGAGCAGTGTTTTAGTTTTGCCTCTGTTCCAGCAGGTGCTGCTGGTCCCTTCAGCCAACCTGGGGACCACAAAGGTCTAGATCAACTTCCTAGCTCTACCACAGATCTTTAAGACCTTGGGAAAATTATCTAAATCCTGATAAATCCAGTCTGCATTCCTAAGCAAGACAAACTTCTCTATCCCCAGTCTATAAGACAGACATTGAAGATGGTAACAGACACCTCTGAGCCCTTCAAGTTAGCGTTCATCTTTGCCACTGTGTTTGCAGTGTCTAGAAAAACAACCCAGAGCATTTGCTTGGAGTTTCTTGGTAATGCAAACAACCACCATTAGCCAACCAAATCAGCCATTTCTGTGACTTGTGAAAAAGAGTGGATTTAACTTTCTTGGCTGTGACTGACTGAAATCACAACAAACAAACTACAGGATAAAATTAAAACCTTCCATTAGCAGTTACTAAACATCCTAAGGTCCAAAAATGGAAATTAACCTCATGCTGATGACAGCTACATGCTTAGTGATATGTCACCATAAATGCTATCATAAGAGACAAAGAGAGAAAAAAAACTGACTTCATAATCATAAAAGATTAAGCAAGAGCACTTCTGGAGTAGTGTGAATTACTTGTTAACATGTTTTTCAATTGTGTAACAATTACTTCGTGCCTAGATCGTGTTCCGAGTAAAAATTGAACTTTTCAATAGGTTCTTATTTGTTAACTAGTTCAAGAAAAAAAGAATCAGTGCTGAAAGAATAGACACAATAAATTTGTGGCCATATTCAAATAATATATTAGAAGCTGCTTAACACATATCAAATTGCTTTCTAGTAATAACCACACAGATGAACACTTACAAAACAAAAGATAAACAAAAAAAGCAAGTGAAATTATTTACTTCCTGATATGGTTTAAAAATTTTAACCAAAATCTCACACAAGCACGAAGCATGATCTATCATATTACCCAGGCTAAGAACTGATGCTCTTTCTGGTCTGTAGCTCCATATATATGGGCACATTTTTATATATTAAAAAGTCTGTGAGTTTTGTGCACGCAATACGAAAGGATAAATGAGTTTCTCTTAAAAACACTACTGTGCATTTGCAACTGTATCAAAATCACCCTGCGAACTGAAAAAATACCTCAAAATCTTGTAAGAATGTTCTAAAAACCATTTTCCATGCAGGTTTGCTCAACCACATAACCTTGGGTTATGAATGATTGCAGACTAGATTCTGCAGCTGGTCTATTTCTACAGTTATAAATTTTGACAGCATTGCTCAACTAAGACAACTGTGTCAGTCTTCCAAGCAGCCTGGTTGTTCTTTTTATGGACCAGCACCGATATTTGTGAACTGCATTAAATTAGCCTGCAATTTTATTACATGAGCAGTCTCTGTAATTAGTAGTTACAAATATCCAGCTGCATTCCAAATTTTAAAGAAGTCTGGGTTGCCTACCACTTCACCAGAATGTGAATATCTTGGATGTCTTTAAATTCTTCCAGAAAATAAAAGTATATGACACTTACATTAAAATTATGTGTGAGAAAGAGACATATTTAAGGCAGAAACACATTTGTACAATACAACTGGGAGAAATTGCAGTCACGGCTTTGGCATGCTTGGAGAGGTTTCTTTCAAAGCCTCTGTTAAATGTATACTGCTGCAGTATAGTAAAAAGAGTAATAAAGATAACTTACAGGAGGTCCAGTTTCCCCCTTTGGACCTCTGACACTTCCCCTTTCAAACATTTTGCCAAGATCTTCATAGTCATAAGCATAATTATTAATACCATTGTCATAACTGTTTTCTGTATAAGTCTCATCAGCATCAAATGCACCTTCCTGCCCCGGACGGAGTTGATTATCCAGAGGGAGCTCAGCAGGCAAATTGTACAGGGTTGTGTTGAATATTTGCTGCTTTTTGTTTGGTTCCTCTAAATGCTGTTTTGCTTTTTCCATTCCCTTGCTTTTAGTTTTACTCTGTTTTACAGGGGAGATCAGAGGAGGCTCACTATGTCTGCCTGCATCTTCTGTGGTATTAGCTGAACTATATGGATATGATCCTGCAGGGGTTTTAGTGATGTTTCTTTTTCTGCTCATCTCCTGCTGCTGAAGAGCCAGATCGATGTTCTCCTGGAGTTGTGTTTGAGGCCAAGCTTCCAGCAACAGAGGTTTGGTCTCCCCAGACTCCCATACAGAGGCGTTTCTTAACTCGAGGTGGTCTGGTGAAAAGTGAATCTGAGCAACGTTGGTGACAGGCATTTTTGATACTTCTTTCCATCGATAAGCTGATATATCTTCCTGGTTTTCCTCCTCGATGATCATCTTTGAGAAAACACCCAGCCCACCTGACAGGAGGGAAGCCCCTGGCAGAGATCGATAGGTTTCAGCCTGGCGACACTGCTGTTTCACATACTTACAGTAGTTTGCAGAGGCTTCTGCAGAGGGGATAATATCGAGCTGACATATAACTCCTTCAAAGCTGACAGAGTGAGAGTTCATCCTTCCCAGGGTAAATACACCCTCGGAATCAAATGTCTCCACTTCAGACAGTACTTCACTGCTGTAGTACTTGTTTCCACACTCAGTAAACATTGAGACAGTCTTGTCCCCAATGGCAATGGCAAATGAATGCCACTGTTCATTATGAACACAATAATCAAAGCACACGGGCTGCTTCCCTCCAGTGTACACCGCTACCTTTCTCGGCAGCAGCTGCACACCAAACTGCAGTCTGCTTTTGCTCCTAACACTGAAAAGAAAAGCATTAGTGACTCTGTAAGAGTACAGCCCAACCAATAAGGTGAACTGATGGCCTAGATTTGATGGTACGACTTGAGCGACGCGGGACTCGATACGTGCATCGTTACTTAGCACCACTCCTGACGCAGCCAGGCGAACACCCCGAGGTAACACAGAAGATGTTGAGGGCACTGCTGTCTCTGATGGCTCTTGGACATCTTCCACAAGGCCTAGTCGATGAAGAACATCTATTGCTGTAAAAAGAAATAAAGGCACGCTGTTGATTTAATTTACAAGCTCATACATTCAGATCCATATCAACAAATGCACACACAACATTTTAACAAATCTGTACCTCTAAGAGTATATACACTCCACACGGTAAGGCCACCAAATCCCTAGTGGAAGGCACTGCTCTTTCACACAAATGGAACAAATAATTAAAGCCAGAGCAAAATTTCCATCTTAAAAAAGGACCAACCAAACTAAACAAACACACAGAAAGGTCCACAAAATGCCCATTGTAGGTTAATTAACTTATGAAAGTGAAAAATCCTCATTTGCTGTCTTCAAATTTTCCAGTGATCAGTGAATACACTTTGGTTAGTTCCTTATTTATTTAGCTAATCCCGTCTACTCTTTGAGCAGAGAATTACTCTTTTTTTTAGAAAGTTTTTCTTCTGCAAAAAACCTTCTGCAATAAATCCATGCTCTTTATCTAAAAATTTCAAATCAAAGCATTTGAGGGAAAGGTTGCTTTGTTTACCAGAAAGGACAAGCTATTTATAGCACATATTTAAATGCTTCCTTCCCCTCCACAGAGTGTACTTGTTAGAGTCATGGATAAGGTGAACTCTGGAGCAGTGGACGTGGTGAGGAGCAAGGAAAAAGGAGAATTGTCAGGAGCCAAGGGGTAGTGCTCCTGCCTTCTGGCTCACCTCTCCCCCTGAAGTGCACAAGACTGCAGCTACCGTGACAAGACATTGAATTAAGAATGCACTCCACAGCAGGAGACAATAAGGAGACAGCAGCCAGCTGCCCTGCTGATTGATGTTCTATAGCTTTGGCTTTGACATACAGAAATCTGGATAGACCTTCCTACAGGGAAGAATGGGCAGAGGTTTATGCCCTGCTGGATTCTCTAGTTTCTCATCCAGTGTGAGCTATGTCCTTTAAACCTTTCCTTAGCCTGAACCATACAGCATCTCCATCTTTTACCTGGCTAAATATCTTCACCTAATGGGTGCAAACACAATTATCTATCATCCTGATAAACTGAAATCGTATCTGTCCTGGGATAAGCCACCTTTGGGTAAATCAACAGTTGAAGGTGACCCAATTAATTTCTTATTGTCTAAATCAGATTTGGGCAAGTTGGAGTTGGTGGGCATGGACACCTTTCTTCAGGATGAATACAAAGACACTGTTACACCCCTTATGAGGCAGCTGAAACACTACAAAGGCTCGAGTAGGAGCTAAACCACCCATCCCTGGGAGCCTTTCTGCGGGATCTCAAAACAAGATAGCATTTATATCATTGATAGATTGGTTGGTGAAACTGCCTGCCTGAGTGTTTGTGAAAGCTGCAGAAATATTGAAGATGTTGAATTAAAATGCAGTCACAGAAATATGGAATGAGAAGATTAGGAACTAAAACATGACATGGGAAAAGGCTGAAGGAACGACATTTGCTTGGCCTAGAGACAGGAAGATTTGAGGGACTCTAAATAAAACTGTCCATTATCTGAATTAAGGCCATAGGGAAAACAGAGAAAAGCTGAGGAGTCACAAGCTGCAGCACAAGAAATTTCAGCTCTGTACAAAGAAGAAACATTCTTACCACAAAAGTGCTGGACCGGGGGGCAGAGACATTGGGAAATCTCCATTCTTGGAGATTTTCAAAGACCAACTGGACAGGACCCAACAACCTAAAGTGACTTCAACATGGACTCCAACCCCAGCAAGAGTTAGGACCAGATGAGTCCCCGTAACGTTAATTTTAGGATTTTTTTTCACAAGGGGAAACTGAAGACTAGTTTTCATAAACAGCATTGCACAGCAGCATACAATATCATCTGTCCCACCTCTCACTGGAACAACTTCAGTGAAACACCTATATTAAAAGTTACTTGTAGTATCTAATAGTTGCACTGATCAAATAAGCCTGGCGGGGCAGACACAGGCACTTTCTACAGCATTTTGCTGAGACTACTTTTGCTATGGACACATTTATACTAAGTAAATAAAACATAAGGCACAACAAAAATTTAGAGTAAAGAAGAAAAGTTAAGGATTTGCTGCTATATTAAAAGAAAAGATCCACTGAAACAAATGGCTGTTTATGTTTTAAGTGGAAAAAAGGTCTGCTTTCCCAGTTTCCCTTTCTCTGTTTACTGAATGTATTCATAGCAAACTTTAAGAATAGACAGATGTTGGCTTAGTTTCAGTACTAAATTATGAGAAGTGCCTGAGATTTCCTTGAGAGTGATTTATAAGTTGGAACCAAAAGCATCAACCTGAACGCACTGTACATCTTGAAAATTAATTACACACCTTGTAGTGTTTCTAGTCATGTTTGAGATTCATGGACAGGCCAAGATTATCCTGGCAAGTAGCCAGTGCAGATGGAGGTATGAGAAAGAGTATTTCTGCAGAAAGCCCTGTGTATGCCAATTTCTCAAGATGTTTTGCCTCAGAGCAATTAATTCACTATGGCTGTATTTTTATCTGTCAGGCTGATAATAGAGGTCAGGTTCTAGTAGAGCTCCAAAGCACAGTGCATCTGCTAATGAACCAGCACTCTTTCCCAGGACCCCGCCCTGCCTGGTCTGCCTGTAGCCCTGGAAGGGAAAGCTCTGCTTGCACTGCCCTTGGGAAGGGAAGCTGGGAAGAAACACAGGTCTGAGCTCTGGGCAATGCAGTCTGAAACATGCAAATAGTCCCCAAGGCAGAATACACTGCTCCACTACTGTGCACTGTCAGGGCCAGCTGACTGCACAAAGAGAACACCTGCTAGTCTAACCTAACTTGTGTCTAAATATCACATTCTAATCTGAAATACTGGGCAAGTAGTTGTATTTTTTAACATTTTAATTACATATTTTTATTTAAAAATAGTGGTGCATGTAATCTATCCAAAGTATTATAAATTTAAGTGTAAAATAAAAAGCTTAAACTGGTTTAAAGTAGTCAGCTTAAAAATTACATTCAAGCCTATCATTAGTAAGTGGCAAACTGCAAGCAAAATGGCCAAACTTTTGGCAGTTCTGATTTGAAAAAAGCACATAGTTTAAAAGTTATTTTAAAAACCCATCAGCATGATGAGGAATAAGATTTTCTTTCCTATCGTGCAAATAGATTTCTGCAAACAATGACAGATCTTAAGAGAGCTAAACGCAAAAAATATTTTATGAAAAATGACATCAAAAAAGTAAGTATAAAGGAATTATTCCTTGCTGACTTGCTGCCTGTTAACCCACTGTCAAGCCAAAAGGCTGTTCCAAACTTTTTTGGCCAGTCATTTCACTTCTGGTCTAACATGCATATTTATTTTATTTTAAGGCTTTCAGAAGCTCTTGGCAGCACACTGGATTTTGGGAGCAGGCAACCCTCTCATTCTTCCTCCCAGCATGACAACCACTATTTGCTTTACCTATCAGTTGTCAGTTTTCTTTGTTTACTCATGTCTGCAAAACATCTGTATTCACTTACTGCTTTTTCAACCCATTAGTCCCCCAAATTGTAACAGCTCGACTTCTTGAAGCAAAGGTTGTTCCGGGTTTTTGGTGTCAAGCGCTTTCCTTCCACCTTCTAGGAGATCTTTGAAAATTCATAACTTTACTGCATCATGAGAGAAGGCAAAACCTTACACCAACTTTGGCAAAAAGCCTTCTGACCCTTGCATGGCACAAAAACAACCCCACAAAGGAATTGGGGAGGGATGAAGGGATTTGACTGTTGGATTGTTTCACACGCTTATTCCATTCAGTCCCTCTTGTTCATTTCCCACCTTGCTCCATACTCATAGCTACTCTGAAGGCAGGACCTCTGAGATGCTCTCCCTGTTTCAGCAATCTTAGAACACACATTTCTCCCCTTCTCAAAGTGGGTAAGGGAAAAGAAAAGGGCCATTCATCTGTCAGCTCCACCAGAACCAAGAGTACTTACTCATCAGATTGCCCATTTTCTAGGTGATGATCTGCAGCTGAGTACATTAAGAAACCTGGCTGCAACAAATGCTCTCCTGGATGCCAGATCAGATCACTGGCATAGGAAAGCCAGCAAGACACATTAATTCTGTATGTCCTTAAGCCTCACTCAAAGTACTATTCCTAAAGACTGAGACTGTATCTTTACATATACTTCACTGAACATGGCTTAAAGCATGATACCAAACTGAACAACATGTGTCTTCTCAGGTAAAGCATGCAGAGGCTGTCTCCTCAGCTCAGGGGAGAAGGCATGTTAATCAGCTAGCATCTTTGTGTTTGGCAAAATATTCTTTTTTCAAAATACAACTGCCAAGAAAGTTTAAAAACCAAAGTGTTAACATGTTCCTAATGGGCAGGCAATCCTGTTCCTGGACAAACACTAAGCACCACAAATGCAATAATGCAGCTCTGCAGCTTATATTCCGAAACTAAAGGATATACTTGAAATGCTCTTTTTTTTTCCTGAGGAGGTTTCCTTCTCTGAACTGCTTTTTCCAACTTTGTTTACACACTGTGCAAATAAAGTGCAAGAGGAACCAAATTCACACATGGGAAGAAAGTTGCATCACGGTTCAATGCATCATTTTGATCCCAAGCAAGCATTTAAAGAAAATAAAGTCATGTATGGCACTTGTACATCAAGGATGGAGAGGAGTTTCCATTCAGTAAGACCTCTCATATGGCTATCTAGAAATGCTATTGAATAACAGTAACAACGCTAACAACAAAATAATAATAGACAAAAGGAAACTCCTTCATCTGCTGGTAACAAAATAAAAAATAATTCAATATGAACATGTTAAGACTGGAGGCGTTACCCCATTTCTGCAAAGCTCTGTGCATAGAGGCATTCTCAGCCAAGAGGCAGGTAACAGTCAGTCTCCACCCACTCCCCTCCATTGCTGCACCCACAGTCCTGCAGCTTCCACAGCCCTCGCCTGAAGGTTCAGGAGAAAAGCAATTCTCAGGCTGAGGGACATGAGGAGTGAGAGAAAAGGCTTATTCCTTTGCAGAGGAGGAGGGTGGGCTGGAGGGATGAAGACACTCTAATTGTCACCACACAGCTGTCTCTGGCATCCGTCACCTGCTCCTGCTACACCTGGAAACTGCAAGCTGCCTCCCTAAAACTGCCTCTTCCCTTTCCATCCCTGCAAGCCTGCAGCAGGGCAGGCCACACACATCTAACAGTGCCGCCCCTCCTCCAGTGAGAACTCGGCTCAGCTATTATAAAAATCTGGGAAAATCTCATCATCACAAAAGCATATGGCCCCCATTGAGCTGGATGTGAAAAATCAACAACCAATCTTACCAGGCAAGCGATGGGCAACACTGGAGGGCAAAACTACGAAGGCAACGAGGGGGGAAGCAAAACAAAAAATCCACAACTGGAGGAAAAACCAAGCTTTGCCAATCTCTGGGAATGACAAGCAGGAAAGCTGCATTGGTGAGAATAGTGGTGGGAGGCTGCTGAGATATCCCAAAGGGCTCTAGCAAAACATTATCAGGAATGAGTCTTGTCTTAACCACGCAGCCCATCTGTTTGTATTCAGATCAGTATTTGCAGTTACACACTCAGCAGCCAAGGATGACCTACTTCATGCTTCACCTGCACAGCAGAGGACCACGGTGGAGAACTGATGCTGCCACTCTCACTGCAAATAAAAAGTGACTAAATGGCACGTTAGCCACCCCACTTCGGGATGCTGTCATTCCCACAGCAGTCTCTAGAGCAAGCTGCACATCTGGTCCTGTTATAACAGCTGGCAGGTTAAAAAAGAAACTAAAAACAAGACAACACTATTTCCTCAACATCTGCATCTGAATGCAATGCCAAATGAATACCAAATTTCACATTCTGCTTCAGTGATGCCAGCCTGTATTATGCACAGTGGTTTGCCTGCCTTAAATGCAAAGGTAACTCAGTCATAGCTTGCCACCCCCAAGGACACCCACTTGCAGTGAAGACACAATCAAAGTCTTTTCACTATACAAGGCTTCTTTTTTATGAGGAGCTTGCTTAAATATGTAAGCAATTTCATAGACAGAAAATCTGAGTAATTTTCGAAAGGTCATCTTTTCCAAACTGGTGCTTTAAACTTTTGCTCTCATTATGCTGTAATTGGTATTTTCTTTAAGTCACATGAACTGAACCTAAGGTCACAAGTAACAACAGCCATTTACTCTTTTCATCTACTAACATATTACACAAATGTCTCGTTATAGACAAAGCATTCTCACCTTGTTTGGGTACTTCTGCAACACCCACAGCTATACATGTTGCAATGAAAAGGAGAGCTTTCCTAAAAGGGAAAGGGAAAAAACATGTGAGAAAACATCTACAGTTTCAGAACTCCAAGGAATTAGAAACCTGATTCAAGATCCAAATGGCAGAATACCACTGACTTCAGCAAGCTCTGAATCAAAGCCATTACACTGTAACAGGTTCCACTGCTACTGAGAAGGCATTTCACACAAAGATCGAGGTTGTGTGTGCCCTCATGCATAGTACATATATTTTACACTGCTTTTTATTACTAAAATGATTGCATCTGCTTTATATTTTCTTGCAGCAGCTTTCAAATATGAATGCTGCTATGCAGTAAATTTCACCCTGGAAAGAAAAAAAATGTTATCATAAAGAAACCATGAAGTAAATGGCAAGTTAATTCCTGTAGAGATCATTAGATAGTTTAGATATTTTTGACCTCCTATCAGTCCTCTCACTAGATCGCATCATCTTCCCATAAGTGAAAATGTTGTGTTAAACTTTTGTTCTTGTACTATAAAATTTTATCATTCTACAAGCAAGTCATGCTCTTGACAAAGTAAAAAAAAAAAAAAAATCCCATCACATTTCAACTTATAAGTCCATGCTCAGGTAGAAAAGTGTCATACTGATAGCTATCAAAGGCTCACTGCCCTGGTTTCAGCCAGGGAGATAATTTCCTTCTTAGTAGCTGGTGGAGTGTTGTGTTTTGGATTTAGTCTGAAAATAATGTTGATAGCACACTGGTGTTCCAGTTCTTCCAACAAACATATATAGGATTGATCCAGATTATGTGCTCAAAATTCACTTTAGAAGTGCTGAATGTTGTACAGACTACTTTTTTACTGTGATTAAGAACAGATTGTCTGCTGTTGCTTAATTATCATATTAGCCAGATTAATATCTAATCACCCTCTTATCAGTGACTGAATCTTTTAATAAATGAGAATGTTGGACATTATTATGTTGGACAACCAGGCACAGATGCATGTAACAATTATAGTAACCTCTATCTACTCAGTTCTAAGAAGAAATACTGCAAAAATATCAGAAATATAGTTCTGATACTAACTAATCAACTCACACTCAAGCCCCAGCTCAAGCCTCTTGTTTGTTAATGTATTTAACCTCAGCAATTTCTCATAATATGGAATGCTAGAGTGACTAAAAATGTTTCCTGGACCAGGTCAGAGAGCACTTGAGTATCTGGATTCAAGTGTATTTGAAAGTAACATAGTTGCAACTAGACACATATAACTTCACGTCACCTAATTTTGCCAGGTCATTAGTCAGATTTTCACATAAAAAAAAAGTAGGAAGAAAACACTACCACTTTATACAGGAACATATGGTTTAAACAGAAAGAAAAGATATATAAGAACACATGCATACACACACACACACACAGAGCAGTGTTTAGTGAAAAGTCTCACTAATTCTTTAAAGGGTTTGGAATTCAAACATTTCAGAAACGTCCAAGTGCATGAAAACCACAAAGCAATAACTTGGTTTTATCAGGTGGATTTGTATATTGTGAGAGCTTAAATTTTGGCAAACAGAACAAATAAATAATTTAAGGAATAATAAGGTACAACAGTCATCATTGCCACTGTAAAATGGTGGATACATCATGTCTCTCAGAAGAAAATGCACAGAATATATAGATATTCAAAAACATGCATTAGTGCTTCAGGTCTGATCACAGAGTGAGGGAAAGGTGGAAACTATGCCTTGCACATCCCAACATGCTTGTAGGGGCATGTTCTTTAATTAACCACCACTACAAACCCTTGCTATTCCTCCCTTCAAGCTTTCTCCTGCTACAGACATGAAATGTCTACTGGAGCAGTTCTGCCACTCCTAAAAAAGACCTAACACCAACTGTTGTCCAAACAGCTCGTCCACTACAGGATACTCAGTTCAATTTTTTCAGAGTTCTAAAGACCAGAATTCAAGTTCAAAGTTTCTGCATCACACAATGCATCATCTTTTGATCAAGTGAGAAGCTCAGTGACAGGAGACAGCTGTGCCAGAAAGAAAGTCCTTGCATTGCACTGTATCAGCTAAAACTCAGGACATTGCCATTAAATTCACATAAAAATTTTGCCATTTGCCATTAAAATTCACATAAAACATTTTAGCTGGCTACAAAATAAGGACGCTCAAAGAACCTCAGAGCCCAAAATTCAAAGATGACTCCTCTAATAATTACAACATCCTCTTCTACTACACCAGGCAGGCACAAAGCTGTGTGTGTCAGGTACCTGACTCTGTCACTTCCCAGCAAACATTGTAGGAAAGCAAGAAATTCCAAAATGTTCCCAGGGCTGTAAATTACACAGATGTAACTGAATATACAGAAACATTTAGTGAGAAGTAAAGACGAATGTCTGGTTTACACAGTGCTCTCCAGCTAATGTCAAGAACAGATGAGGTATCAACTAAGAGAAAAAACAGGGACCAGAGAGAGCCACAGTGCTGGGGGTTCTCTAATGCGTGAGAAAAGTGAGATTTCCTTCTATCTTTTTTTTCACACGTAAAATTTTTTGCAAATGAAACCATGTGCAATCGAACCCATGCAAACCCTCCCTCTTGGTTGAGATCACCGCTCTGTACATTTGCAGAACAGTCAGTTCTCAGTCTTCACTCTCACAGCCACTGAGACACCAGGCTCCCTGCTGCATAATGTGTATGTGGCTTGACCCACCATCTGCCACAGCTGCGTGGAGCTTGGCTCCTTGTCTCAGCTGAGTCCACAGCTCTTGGAGATGTTGGGATGTGCAACATCCCAAAAACGCAGAATCGTGGCATGGAAGACTTCAGCTGACCCAAACGCTGGCTATTTTTCCCCATTTAATGTCACATCTGAAGATGTTCCAATACCTAGGCTTTAGGGTATAGCCAAGGGCTAGCTCTGAAACTTCCTCCTCTTCTACCTTTTCATCCACTCCATTCTACCTGCAAGCATATGCTGAGGGCCACTATTGAATCATTGTGGAGGAAGGCACTACTAAATGTGATTGAGGTATTCTACCACTAAAAACTGAGTTTATCTTTCTGATAATCTTTGGCATCTTGTGGCCATTTGCCTCTTCCTACAGAGTGGACAGCAACTATCCATGGAGTTTTTTTGCATCAGGGGTGATGGATAGATGAGAAAACTGATAAGCTTCAAAGCAAGTTGTGGCAAGCTACACTGAAAAATTCCAGCCTCTGAAGACTACTCAGCAACATACAGAACCCAGGTTTGGTCAGTGCACAGCAGTACCCTCTTCATTCCAGGCTAGTTTCCTACACCTCAATTTTAAAGGAAGAAACACCACCAGCTGGCTGCTAGGAAAGACAAGTAAACCTGTTTGCAGTATGACTGCCACGGGTGCATTCAGTCCTGCACTCCCCAGGGATGATGGTTTAAACACCAGCACCTGCCCCACAAACGTTCCTTCGCTGGATCAGTCTGCTGAGGAGAATGGCAGAGTTTGGGTCCCTCAAGCTTGAGAAGAGCTTTGGAAAGGTCACAGCACCTTGTGGACAGAGATGCCCTGGAACTCTCAAAGACTTCATGGGGTTATAAACCTTATCTTTCAAGATATAAAAACAAATAAGTGCCATATATATAGCCATAATGAAATCAGCCAGCAGGTCCAGTGCTGCTTCCCAAATTTTAAAAGACCTACTAGCAACACAGTTTGAGGGGACACAACAGCCTGCAAAACCTCTCAGGTGTGACACTCACATGCCCTTTGGTCACAGACAGCACCATGCAATTAGCCAGCAAGCAGCAAGTTTTACAAGTAAATCTCTGATTGCTTACACTAGTTCTCTTCCCCAGACACCACACATCATTTTTTTCTTTATGAAGGCAAAAGTATACAGCTTGAATTCCTACCCATGTGAAATACTCCTCTTTCACAGGGTTGTCTCTGTATATTTTGTAGACCATTCTTCAAACCTACTACTTCTTGGTGCTTACAAGAAACAAGGGTGACACAAGGCTGTTCATATTTTAAATATTCTGTCAATAAGTGGGGTGAGAGATTTAGAAGCCATGCAGCTGTTTTATCTATTTAACCTGAAGAGACACTCCTATACAGGCCTGACCTAATGGTATTTCAAGGAAAAGGTGGTTGAAGTTGCAAGAGATTTACTCGTTTGACATATGCTAAGGAAACCTGATCCTTTTGTGAGGAATTCTGGTTTCTTACTACAGGCAAGTGACCAGGTTGTTCACTCTCTATAGAAGTAAATTAGATAAATATTATAGAAAAATATAGATATATTCTGAAGCTATCTCATATTTTGAACTTAAATAAACAGCATCTCTGCTACTGTACCTCTTTCCTGTAATGCAATTTATGTTTTTCCATCAGCAATATCCCTTCACAGATTTCAAATAAAACCATTCTTTGAAATTGCACTCAGAAAATTCCTGAAGAAGTCCCAAAGACACAGCCATTAAAAACAGATCTCCTAGGAAGGCCACCTTCAGGCAGCCCCTTAACTGCTCACAAGCATTCAAGTACACCCAGATTATACACCAGGCACACTTTAGCAGCATAATCCTCACTACAACACTAAAGAAATTCTTCTGTGCTGCTCAGAACGCTCAGTAAACCTAAGACACAGCCAGAACAAAATCAGCCCTTTACAAAGAAAGACACATACAAGTAACTTCTAATATCATTACAACTATCATAAATTCACAGTCATTTTACCAAGGCTGCTTTTAGGTGAACTGTAGAGAACAGAGGTCTACCTTTGCATCGCAGGTGAGAGTGCATTAGAAATACCTCAGGCAATTGCAAAAACATGCGAACACAGAGCAGCTCATCTGGCTATCTCTGGTATTAAGAAAGTAGTCTTAGCTCTTTAGCGTAAATTCTACATGCTTTTGCCTTTGCTTGCTTGCAGCGTTTTACTAGCTGGGTACCAAAGGGGCGCACGAGCTCCAGGTTACGGCGGGCACTGCGGAACGCTGGGCCCCGGGATCCCCGCTCCCCCTCGGGCATCAGGGGACACCGGCTCTCGGGTCAGGCTGTCCCCGCTCCCCGGGGACACCAGAGCCAGGCTGCCCGCTGTGGGCTCGGGCGAGAGAAGGACGACACGAGGGTGCCGCACATCCGGAACGACACCAGAGG
>VWZV01008957.1:701365-760205 GCA_013397155.1 Irena cyanogastra | reverse complement strand
CCCCCCGCCGGCGCCACCGGGGACCCCGCAGGGTTACGGCTGGCGCTCGGAAGGTAGAGCTGGGGACACTGCCCGCCGGGGTCGTGGTCCCCTGCCCGCGGCGGAGCCGATCCGCAGCCCCATCCCCTGCCCGGCCCGGGGCGGGTGGCGGTGCGGTGCGGTGCGCCCCGTCTCGCCGCGCCGGCTCCCGCTTACGTTTGCGCCGCGGGAGAGATGCGTCCTCGCCTTGTCCTCTCGGCTCCCAAATGCATTTGTATGCATTTGCCCAGGCAGCGGAGATCCGAGGGAAAGCCGAGCGCCGCGCCGCCGCAGGGTCAGCTCCTGTCCATGAAAGCCCGCCGGCCCCGAGGTCTCCGCCGAGCGCCGGGACAGGTGATGGGTGCCCTCAGTGCGGCCGGAGGGCGAGAAGAGCCTTCGGCCGCCGCTGGGCTCCAGCTGGGAAGACTCGGCAGGAAGCTACAAGCTAAATTAAAATCTGGGAACAGGCCGGGAGAGTTGATGAAATTATCTAAACTCAAAAAGCTCAGTGCGCTGGACGTTTTGTATCTCTAGTATAATTGGAGTTGGGTCTAGAAATCCTCCCATTGAAAAATGTTTGAGGAGCAGATGTAATTTAGTAACATTACAGTGCCAACGAAATACGACACCCTTCACTGTCTTCCTGGAGAGACAAAGGTCTTTTTAGCTTTAATTTCCAGTCTTCTTACCTTGTCCCCACAACAAAGCCTATTTATAACTCTATCCCATAAGACATCTTTATGCAAACTGTCACTAAAAACAAACACAGTTGAGTTAAACAATAGCAGACGTTGCAGTACACACTGTACAGCAAACACGTGGTCGAGTCCTGCAGCCTTACTTAGACAAAACATCCATGGACTTCAGAAGAAATTTGGTGTGAGTTAGGGTTAAGGTACTTACCTCTTTCTGGGTGCTACAAGAATGAAGATTTCACATCATGCAAATACCTTCATTACATGCAGCAAATACCTTCCAATTGTAGATAAGTTGAAGAAAGATGTCATGAAATAAACCCAAAGATATTCCCAAAAAGCAGAAAATAATAGAAGTGCTAAAACAAAAAGAAAGGCTGTAAAAGATAAAAATCGTATATTGTTGTCACTGAGGGTGTCCCCCCTTTGCTGAAAAAGACCTCTGGGTGATCCAGGTAGCTGGCAACTGGCAAAAAGATGGAGGGCAGGGAAATTTTGAGAGAACCAAGAGCAAACCTAAGATGCTGAATTTTACTGGGGATAAGAACCAATGTTAGAGGGGGAAAAGTTGTTTTCAGGCAATACAGCAGAGTGCTTGATTTCCAATTAAAATTAATTTTCAATATCTTAAATAATTCAGAATTTGTATACTCTCATAGACTATGATGGGATTTGCTCTTTACTTCACTTTTTGAAAGCCAAATGTAAATGATGACAGCATTTTACTGTCTTGTCTATGTACCTTATGTTCTCCATATTGATAGCAAAATATGAAAACGTGTCTTTGCACTGAAGAGAACATGGTGCCTGCCCAGGCAGATATTGGACACTTCTGCAATAAAGTATTTGCCAGCTTTTCTGTTTTAAATCACACTTTAATGGCTTCCAACAATGGAAGTATTGTATTTCATTAGGTTTTGTTTATCAGCATTACGATGAACTACCACACAAACATTACTGATAGGGTCTGGTGCCCTTCCCTGAAAACTATCAATCTCTTACATAACATGTCTTGTATGAAACAGACCAATAGTTGTCTTCTTAACTTTTTAGCATCAGTATTGAGGATATTATGGAGAGAATTCTTCCCTGAGAGTGATCCTGGATAAATCCTGCCCTTGTTGCAATGCACATCTACAAGTACAGGAGCCATCCTGCAGCACATGGTGAGATGGGCTGGGGACATTTTGTGCAGAGATCTCCCTTTCTAGCAGCATTTGCACTGCAGAAGACACAACTTTACATTCACACAGGGTGTAAATGAAGCTTGCTGACCCTGATTATGCAGTTACTTAAGACTGTATAAAGTTTAAAAACTAGCATTGGTTGTTCAGTTTTCTGTATCAAAACTACCCAATTAATTTCACAAAGTAAGACTCTTGACTTCTTGCTGGGTCTTTGCTCCTTGTGTCCTTGTTACAGCCCCTTCTGGGGTTGAACACAGCCTTTAGGCTGTTTGGACAGGTTCTTTGGCCATGGAGAGACACAGGCCAGGGGAAGGGCTCCCTGTGCCCTTCCATTGCCACACTGCACACAACTCACACATCTCTGAGCCATGTATTCACAAAGGGGTCAGGAATGTGCCAGGCATGCTCCTTCTCCCCTTCCCTGTGCCCCTCTACCTAGGAGCTCTTGCACTCCTGTTTTTTGAGAAGTGGCTGATGCTATTCCGCACCTCAGTTGCTTTCCTTCCATAACAGGACCCTGCAGAGCTGCTTCTCTTCTCAGCTTCATGGCAAAAATCATTAATAGTTCTATTATTATCCTTGCTTCTTCCAAGTGTTCTTACAGTCTAATAAGAAAACCAACTATGTTTAAAGCTATCAGATTACATGTGTTTATTTCCAGAGCTATATTTAGCAGTCTGTATACTTACACACACCTAAGGCATGGAAAAGCTCCAAACCTATTAGCACTTATTGCAACACAGTGATGCTGGAAGTTTCATTTCCTATGGCAAATGTCCCAAGATCCCATCTTTCCACATCTGCTATCTCCTGCTCGTCCATAGCCTATCCCAAATTTATCATCTTTCCGAGTAAACTCGGGGATTACTGAAATACAAAATTAATTCTTCCGAGATATCACTCCTTGCCTTTCTGATACGATTACAAGATTTCCTTCTGGCTTTTTGCTCCTTTTCCAGCAGATTTTTCCTCCTTTCATGATCTGACTTGCTCATCTGTCACTCCAGATTACAGCTGCTGAGTTCCAGCCGTGCTTTGGGGCACAGAACAGGAGCTGCTCTTAAACAGCGTAAGAGATGAGAGAAATGGTTCCTATCTGTGATTCACCTTCCAGAAAATGTACAGGAGAGTGTGAGGGTATTGCCAGAGCCTACAAATAAAGGAAAAAAAGTAATTTGAAGGAAAATGTGTGAAATGGGAATGTGAGGACTAAGTGTTGGAGCCTGAACTTTATCCCCCTGCAACTGGGGGAGCTTTGCCTTTGAATTGAGTAGGAGCAAAATGGGACCCACACAAGTTTCCTGGTACTGTCCCAAAATTAGGAATTTTTGGCAAAAGATCCATGTTGCTATTGAGTTCCTTTTGGAAAATTGATTTTCTCTGCTTACCACAATATATGGTGTTAGGCTGTGTACCAAAACGGCTGGAATCTAGTTCAGCAAAATTGCTTAGAATACTCTGTGGCAGCCAAAAAAAGTTTAACACATTGCTCTGGTTAAAGAAAGTTACTAAGTTATCAAATGTGATTAAGAAATACAAGAAATGGAAAGGATTACAGCATGTCTTTGACAACAATTGGCTCAAGTTGAAGAAAGGAGGATCCCAGGTCTGAAACCATTAGACTTGCCTATTTGTAGAAAATTAAAGAAATTGTTATGACAAGCATTTCTCTTCTCTCTCTAGTTATGCCTGTTACCTTCTGAGAGTTTTGAATATGCCAAAAATCTGGAAATGCCTTTAAAGAGCATGGTTGATGACTATTGGGATTAATCCTATCCCTTCTAATTTCCAACCAAGAAGCTAAAGAGAAAATTAACATCAATTTACATTCTGAAGAATTCGGAGTGAACAGGATTTTCCCACCTTACAAGACCAACACACAAAAACCTATGATGGGAAGGAGCTGAGAGAGGAAAGGAGAGATGCTGTGGGTACAGGGGACCAGAGGTTCTTGCACACAGAAAAATGGCATGGTAGAGTCAGGACTGACAAAAATGCCAAGCCACAGATAACTATATGGACTAGTGAGATTCCTTACGATACTTAGTTAAAGCAAACAGGGGAATATGTTTGGCCAGGAGCAAGAAACAGAAGAGAGTCTTAGCGAACCACAAGACAGGGTAGAGGCTCCAGACCACAAGACTCCAGCAGCTCCAACTGAAAGGTGTCTCACTGAAGCCAAGATACTTGCCATTGTTTACAAGTTCAGGTATTCATTTTGGAAAGTCACTGCTATAGCAGAAATCCACCAGGAAGCAGAATAAAAACTCATGTGGAGAGAGCTCCAACAGGCAGCTGAAGCAAAGCCTGCTAGAGGAATAACCACACACACAGCCTCTGAAAAGCTGTGACCTCCTGTTCCAGTGATGGCACATAGTATGCCATACCAAGAATGCAGAGAAGCCTGGCCAAACACACAAGGAACATTAAAGGAAGAGAGGAGCCTCAGAAGCAGTTATTAGGAAAGTAATAAGGGAACACAGAGTTCAAGAGCAAGAATGAGTGTAACTAGGGGACCATGGGAACAGCTCACCAAATGAGAAGACTCTAACTACCAAATAGACCAAACTGCCAAGAGAGAAGCACAGTAAATTTCCATGTTAAAGAGGGTCTCTGGAGCTTAAGAACAACCAGTGAGACTAATACCAGGAGGAGCTAGAGAAAACCCAGTGACTGCCATTTTTGGTCAATCTTTATCCCATCATCGATGGAGTGTTTTGCCATCCAGGCAGGAAGGGGATACACCCACTCCTACAGGCATGAAGATGTATGAGACATGAGGTATTTTCTGGGATACTCATTGAACTGAAAAACCCCTTGTAGGCAAAGTCCATAAACGTGACTAAGGGTCTGATTCCTACCATCACTCCTGGGTTGTGCTGAGAGACAAGACAGGCTTCAGTGGGTGTGTTAAAGGAGCATTCCCCCACCAGTGTGGTATTTGTAACCTCCTGCCATGGATATTCAGAACCTTGACAAGGTCCCCTGCACCAGGGCTTCCTCAGCATGTCTCCCCAAAGCCTCCTGTCCATAGCAGAAGCCTTCCTCAAAGGGTCCTGGTTTTCTTGGTCCTGGTATGGACCTTGGTCCTGGTATAAATCTTGCTGTATCCATCACTAAAAGGAAGTAAAAGACTACATTTGCAAAAGAATAAAATCTGTGGTTGGCCGAGGTAAAAAACCCACAGCTTAGAGCACCCAAGGACACTTACTTAAGCTCCTTGGTAGTGCTCTGTAGCACCCGTTCACACTGGCAGGATGGGTCAAAAAACCCTTTGGGACGTCACATAGGACATCTTTCTGCGGGCTAAAATCTACAGGTATTTCCTGAAAACCATTCCCTGCAGTATAAAAACAGAGCCCATTTGAAGTGAAACCAGCCACACTCACATGCTCTTAGCTGGCTAGCAAAATCTCATCAGCACTAAAAATTGCTCGCACATCTGGAAGAAGCAGCGCAGTCATCTGAGAATTATTTCATTCCCAAGCCACAGAGAGCCCTACATCAGGCCAGTTCTTTTTGAAGACATTCCTTTCCTTTTCTCAGCAGCTGTGGGAGATGCTTCATTCTGCGATTCATCAGTCCTAGAAAAGTCTTTCCTGATCATCTCTGCTTCCAGACCGGTGGCTGCATGGGTTCTCACACTGCTGCCCTGCAGCCAACACTGTGTGTTCCTTTCGCAATAATTAAAAGTACAATGTTAGCTTGCTTCTGCAAAAATAGCTTCTGGCAACTGCAAGGGGTGTTTGCAGAAGCCTTCTCACCTGATGAGAGGTGAGATACTGATGCTTGGTGTGTGGCAAGCTTGATGCTTGGTGATGCTTAGCTATTGATGCTAACACCATGTTGAATCTCTGCCTGGGAATAAGAAGGCTTGTTCCCACATTAGAAATCTTATCAGAATTTTTTCACCAATTATAAAAGCAGAAAATTCCATGAGGCTCCTGTTTATGATCTTCAAAAGGATACAAAATATAATTGTTTGAGGCAGCTACAAATCCATTTCCCCTGCTCAAACTTTGAAACTGAGGAATATCATCATACCACGAACAGTCTGAACTCCATCTTATGGAAGTAAGAAATTTAATTACAAAACATAAATACTGGGATCGATTTCACCTAGTCGTCTCAACATTAACAATAAATGATCACTCTGATTGTCAGAAAGTTTCACCCAGCTTCCCACCAATTCTCTCTAGTGGCTTTTAAATATCCTGAGTCTTTTAACACACAGCCTACCTAAATTACATGGAACAATGAAGTAATTTAAAGCTGACAACAACTGTTGATTACAGTCAACAAAACAGGAGTTCCCAGACTATTTCCAGGCAGGGATTAACATTACCAATTAAAATAGAAATTATAATACTTCCCACTTCTGTTGTCTCTCACATGAGTAAGTCGTCATCGGACATCTTCAGTAATCTTTAACTCCCAATAAAGGAAAAAAATGTGACTTATTGTTGTCTGGTTTCTTGGAATCTCTGGATTTAAGAAAGACAAAAATACAAAATGTCAATAACAACATGGTATTTTTGTATGAGGAACAATGAACTTTCAAATCAAGAATTTTAGATCAGGCATGTATAACAGCAGTGAAAATAAAATTATACAGAAAGATTTTAGGTTGATTGCTTTTTCTGAAAATACCAGACAGATGAAAATGTGGAGTCCAAGACAAAAATACACTGGCACTAACTTCAATGCTGATATTTTTACAATAGTTATATAATTAATTTTCATAAATCCCTTACAGCTGTACCACCAATATAGCATAGTATTTTTAATAGGCTGCTTCATCACTTTATTTTTAGAGATGAAATTTTGATGGTGTTCCTCAGTCTTTTAAAATTGATATGTGAGGAAGAACTACTGTTGCAGGAAAGTAAAGAACTAAGTCTTTCACCAGGCACAGAACTATTTCAGATAACTGCTCCTCCCCACTCATGTCATGTAAGAAACTGAATAAAATCAGTCATGTAAGAAATGGAATAAAATCCTCCTATAAACACTCACTTAAAAATGAAAAATTAGAAAAAAATATTAATTCATCTGAGAGATGAAACTTATTTTTTCTACTGGGATCAAAGAAGTTCATTAAGCCAGATGTGCCTGGATTATTCTTATTACTGAGAGCCATAAAAACTTCATGGTTGCTTAGTTATCCAGTGTTGGCTTAGACATAGTCAAAAGTTGAACAACAGATGAGTAACTGTTGACCCAAACACACATGCAACAGTTTAATGAATTAACTTCTTCAAAGCTGAGAAGTTCAGAACTTGCCAAAGAACAGGCATTGATTTTTGTTTGCAACTTCACATCGCGCACTGGAGTCCTTACAGGGTCCTGTATTACTTCTCACAGGCCTCCTTCTTCTGGTGCCCCAGGTCCTCCAGATGGGTGTTGCACCTCAGCACCTGCAGGAAGTGTAGGGGGAAGCCTGCAGCATCTCTCCTGGGTGCAGCTGAGCTGCTGCTCTTTGAAAGGCTCCTGACCCGTGCGGGCTGTAGTGGCAAGGACAGAGGCTCTGGGCTGGCACAGCCAGCTGCTGCACCAGCAGACTTCAGCCCTTCTCTTCGAAGCAGGAGATTCCAAACCTCATCTCAGGCTCCATTTTCAACCACAGGCACAGGATACTTTTTACATCTCTTCAGAAGCTGCCGAGGCTGCTTCAAGTTTTCTGAACTATCCAGCCTAGACAGCCATTCACGCATATCAAAATGCAGACATCTCTAAAACCAATAAGAGGAAAAAAAACCCATAAGAATTCCACAGTTTGTTATTTTCCTATTTTATTGTTTGGGGATTGCCTTTTTATCTTTAGTATTTATGGCAATAGAATTTGCCTATGAAAACCAGCATTTATGGTTATCAGATGTGCAGCTTTAAAGTGGTCAGCTAACACACGTAAGCTGACTGCCCTTTCCCAAAGATAAATATTCTCTCAATACCACACTTGCAATGATTGAATGTTATGTATGCAAATGGAACAGCATTCTTATTCACCTGTTGAAAAAAAAGGATTTTAATAAAAATTCTCAACAAAATTAATATTTTTGCATCTCAGAAATTATTTATATAGTTTAAAGACATGTTAAACTGGGCAAATGTCACTAAATGTTTTTACAATATTTATATGACTCTCATAGCGACCCCAGGCTTAAGGAAATAATTTTATAATCAATAATATTTTTACAAGTGTTTTTGCTTGTTTGTTTTTGTTTGGGGTTTTGCAATTTACTGTTAAATTTGGGTCAGTTCATTTGGAGTGCTCATAGAGCCTAAACAACCATGTTTGTTAAAGCAGACTCCTGAACAAAGAATGGCAATCAGAAGGTGTTAAATAACAATAAATAAAGCCTCTCTTAAATCCATCTGGATATTTCAGTGACATTTCTTTATATGAATCTTTCATCTTCAGAAATATCATCTATATCAGGTCCAGTTTACTTTAGCAAAATGCCAGTAACTGTCAAATGCACCCAGAGTTTTATGTTGTGACATGGAAGGAGAGCATTTCACAAGTGCCTCTGACAGCCAGCACCAGCTCTTTGTCTCCTCTCAAAGGAGACATCTCTTCAGAGGGTGGAAAAGATTTGGAACACCTTTAGTTTAACAAGTTCAGGAGTAAGACTTACTTTGGGCTTCATATGGATTGCTGGAAGAAATGGCTTGTACAGGCTACTGCCAGGCAGACACACTCTTGTCCTACACATAGAACTGGAGATGATGTATTAATCCAAAGAAATGAAGACATGCATTAAGAAGATAATTTCATTATCCTCATGATACTTCTGAGGAAATGCTTGTGCCAGCAGGGGCACTGGAAGTCTGGTCCCTGCTGTCAGACAATCATCAGGAAGAATCCAAGTGGCACCAAAGTGTCCAGTTTGGGGCCCCTCACTTCAAGACAGACATCAAGGAGCTGGAGTCTTTCAGACTAAAAGGTACCATGAGGAATAGCTGAGGGAGCTGGGGGTGTTGAAGCTGCAGAAAAGGAGGCTCAGGGGGAACCTCATTGCTCTCTACAATTGCCTGGAAGGAAGATGTCATGAAGTGGTCATGGTCTTCTACCATATCCCAGGTGAAAGGATAAGGAGAAATTAAGTTGCACTGGGAGAAGTTCAGATTGGATATTAAAATAAATTTTTCACTGAGAGTTGTTAGGCATTGGAATAAATTGCCCAAGGTGATGGTGGGGGTCACCATTTCTGGAAGCATTATTTCACTTAGAAGTCTGACAGGAAAAAAAAAAAAAATCTAGTCATGATTTTGCATAGCAGCAGGTAACATATTACTCCAGATCTGTAAATAAATTTAACAGAATAGTTATCAGGGAAATAATTGCTAGGGCTGACAGTTGTTTCCTTGTTGATGTTAGGGGATTTATTTTCCATTCTTTCCTATGCCTCCCCAGTTCAGCTGCTTCCCTCATTTGACAGTCTTCCATAAAGACACTGAAGAAAGTGACACCACAAGGCATTTGGAAGAGGGAGTGTTTACAAAGCATATAAATAGACTGTGCTTTATCCAGAAAAATTAGCTTAAGCAAAGTAATAAAAAATGTGGAGAATTTACAAGTATGCCAGATAATTGAAAATCCAACATTTACTCAGATGTCAGGGATAGATTGCATGCTATAAGCACATAGAATAAATGCCACCGCATAATCTGAGGGGAAAAAAGTAAGCAATGAGCTACATTCAGACCAAATGCAAGCAATACATCTGAAATATTCATTGAGCCAGATGTTAATTTAGTTCATGACCCTAAAAATACATTTCTGCAATCTTATGCACAATGTGCAATGCAGGATGCATTTTCCAGACTATTCACTGAAAACTGAATTATTCTGAAATAAGAGCTTTAAAAGCCTTAGAATTCTTCAGAACTTTGCCATTGCAAACACAGCTTCTGGGGAGAATTATTTAGAAAAAAAAAAAAGAACAGTAAGCATTGAAAGTATACCTCACTTCTATTGTGTAAGCAACTAGTTCTCAGTGAAAAACCCTGTCCCTCCTTGCCCCCTGCTGTTATGTTTTAAAAATTAATGCAGGACTCCATCAGATCAATGCTTATTTCAGACAGGGAGCTTTTGGCTGAGCTGTAGCTGATATCCTTGGCACGTTTTAAGTAGCACATCAGAATGAATCATCTGCTTTGGTAATACCACATTACATTGGTGTAGCTTGTTTGGAGAAGTAATGTGTAACAAGGGAACCTTTAAGAATTCAGTCTCCAGTTTGAAAAACAATTACATGTACTCATGGTGTGATATGTGACTGCAGTCCATTAAACAGCAGCAGCCCTGAACTTACACACTCCATACACATACCTCCTATAGCCTCGAATATTAACTAATCCTCTCACCTCATGTTTTCCAGGATAACATAACACAGAACAAACCCTCAATGGAATAATTTAAACCGTTTTGTTTTACTAAGGGTCTCAGTGCATGATACTAAGAGTAGCCTGCAGCACTTTCTAGCCACAGGCTGAGGAGCTAGATGAAGAAGGAAGTGAACCCAGCTCAGGGGAGTACATCATCCTGTTATCCTCCAGCACCACCTGGTAAGTTCCAGAGTGTTAAATGCATGCAGAACATAACAGGTGCAGTTGGTTGCCATAATGTGTGGCCATCACCTCAAGGTGAATGGCTCCTTGGGCCACTGAGATCCCTTATTGCTCTCAGAAATGCACGTTTTGCAGAGGCACATCCAGAGCCTGAGGCAGCTCTGGCAGCTGGAGATAGCTGCCAGCTGTGCTGTCAGTCTCTCTCTCCCTGAATTGCTCACTTCAGTCAGGCACTTTCAATAACATTGTGTTCTTAATGTTTTACTTGAAGTTTAAAATCAAGCTGAGCAAGTACATCCTCTTTTCTATGGAATTTCTACTTGCAAAAAGGAACCTATTTTTTTTAATACACAAATATATAGGAAAGATGTTGCAGTCTATGATATTCTCCTCAAAGAGACAGATTTTAACTTGTTTTCCACTCCAGAGGCATCTCAGAGGGACACATCTCAACTCTACAAGTTTCAAGTAAAATATTTACAATGAGCAGCAAAGGCCCACGAGGAGAGTGAAGGTTCAGTGTTTTCCTCTTGTGTTTTGGATTCAGCCTCAATAAAAGCAAGCACACAACTGCTTCCCTTTGTGCCATCACGACTGAAGCAATAGATGCCAATATGTTATCAACATCCACACCACCACACAACAGCATCCAAAGTCAAACGCATTTCAGGGTGAAAAGAGTCACAGATAATTTTAGTGAGATATTTGTGTGCCCGTGACAGGAATAGGAAAAAAAGCCCTAAGAAATCATAGGGGAAAATAGCACGAAGATGCTGCTTAAAAAGCTTCTTTGGGAACATCTCACAGATCATCCAAGTATGTGTATTTACTTAAAAGATACTTTTTCTTCTCTGATTTTTCAGGTACTAAGACAGGATTTTATAGATGTTATGGTTAAATGTGACTGCTTTAGGGAACAGTTAACTCCACTGTTGGGTGTTACTCTGTACTAGAATAACTTTTCTGACCTTTTTATAGACCTGTCATACAAGTGAAGAAAAATTTTAGGAGTATGCCTGCCCCAAACCTTGGAAAGTTTAGTTTATAGACTCCATAGGCTTATACAAACAACTTCAACCCTTTTGAATCTGGAGGAAGATACATGCTTGACATGGAAGTTGCAGTCTCATATGTATTTAGGGCATATTAGGACATCAATCTCTTAATGGAGAAGGAGAGTTTCTCCCCCTGAATCCCATGCTGTGCTTTCTCAGGGAAAAAGAAACACAGGCAGCTTATTTCCAGCGCCTTGCAGACAGGGCTGCCTTAAGTCATGATCCAGAGACAGATAAACTACTAGACTACACTCTCAGCAGCCTCCAGCTTGACTGGGTCTGAATCAGGACCTACCCTTCACTGAACACTAAAGCTGCTTATGGAAAAAAGCATAAAAAAAACCTCCATTAAACCCAAAAAAACTGAGTCTTTAAAGATCTAGAGGTGTTTCAGGCTGCCATAATAGTGGGAATGAGAAAACTTGAGGTGTCCAGCTGGCATAGCTTGCTGTCCTGGGCTAATGGGGGTGAGACAGATTTGATGGGGCATTTCCAATGCCAGCCTCAGTTGAATCCTGTCATGCTAGCCTCAGGGTAACAGGTCAGCACTGCCAGGGAGTCCAATACCTCCACCAGGACAGCAGTACTCTAAATTCAGTGGCACAAGTCCTACCTGAAGGGCCACTTTATCTTCCCCAAGACATTCCTCATATGATCTGACCAACACAAGCACCAAGACACTGTGCTGAAGCCTATTTTTACTGCTAGTTTCAAACCTCACCACAATGGAGTTGGCACACAGGCTCCACAAAGGCATCAATCCTGGTGACAGAGGCACTTCAGACACTGCAGACAGGTGTGCAGGGCTGGTTCAGTTTGGACAACAAACTCAAAGGCAGACATAATTGAAAATCCAGTCACTACTCAGGTCAGCTGCTTATATTTCTCATGTACAATCCATCAATTCTGTCCTCACTTAAATTTGTTTTCCACTAACTGCGCCAATTTTCGTGATGTTATCCTAGATTTACACTAATAAGAAGAATAGAACCAGACCTGCTAAATTCCCTGAAAGTTGTCTTCGTTTTGGTTTTGGCTTTTTTCAGCTCTTCTAATAACAAGACATGTGACAGTCTTATTCAGCAACAATTCTTTGGCCAACTACCGATGGTAACGAAAATAATTGAAGGAAGTACTGCTGTTCTTCACAAAACACTTGTAAATGAAGAAAAATTCTTTACATCTGGCATTTTCATTTAACAGCAGGTACTTTTCATAATTTTCTAGGATATTATATCCATAAGAGAAGGGTATTAAATGATCCAACAAAACCAGTTGGTATCTACAAAGCATATTAAATACTGATGTCTGGCTTGGGGTTGGGACAGAACTGAACTGGTGACAAAGCAAAGGAGCCATCTCTCAAGATGTTGCATAGTAAAAACCAGCACAAATTCAGTTTCCATCCTGATTCAACAGGATGGAACAGGATTCCTGATTTAATTTTTGAAATGGATGAATCCATCTCCTTAATGATTTTTCCAGCCTTGTCTTACAAGAGGAAATGGAAAAGACTGTGGTTGATGCATTAAAAACAAGGGGAAAGCTGTGTAAGCTTTGTCGTGTTTCCTCTTAATTCTACACAAGGTTGAACTCTTTTTTTGTCGGAAACTAATCAGAATGGGCAAGTATGACAAATATTCTGGAAATTAACAGTCTGTGGCTGGTGACCTTTGATGGTGAAAGACTGTTCAAAGAGCCAGGTACAATATGCAGTTTGTAAAAGCAAACTCTGTAGTTGAAAGTGGATAAACACTTTCAAGTAATTAATGTCTCCTGGTTTATGATTTTGAGGAGGCTCTCTTCTTTTATCCCTCTCAAAACCAGGATAAAATATATGCGTCCTTCACAATTATAAACATGACTTCCATGAGAAGCATCCCAGATGGGGAGGATGGAGATGGCTCCAGTGACTATACCTCAGAACAGGGCCATTGCACTCACACATTGGTACTCTGGAGGGTTTCCATCTCTGCCAGTTCCTCAACACTGCTTTAGTAGGAAACACCATCACTCAGGGTTCAAATCCCCTTTTGCATTCATGTAAAGCAGCTTTACCATAAACAAGAATCAGCCCCAGATGTCTTTACAGGATGTAGTACATGGGAAAGAATGCATAGTGCTACAAAGATAGAAACCTTTTCTTTCTCCATCCATTTTCAAACCTGAAATTTTCCTGAGACATAAAAAGACACATATAATTAAGGACATTGAGTTGGCTGTAGGGATGCAAATTTGTAGCCCTGCTCTAAATTAGGCCATGGAAGCAGAAGCGGTAAGACAGACCACTAATCAAGGAGGAAAGCATTTATAGAAGGAAGGAGGGAACATGTGTGCCCATAGATCATGAAGCAGCCTTGCACCTGCAATGCCCCTGTTAAGCTTCCCAGCAGCTTTCAGTAAGGACATCCCAGATGGGTTCTAGGCTTAAGTGTACAAGGCTTCCCTGAGCTCGTTCCGGAGTTCGAGCAGGAAAAGGGAGATCATTGACCTAAAAACTTTCACTGCAATAAAAATTATCATCAAATTACCTGGTGTAATTTCATGGCAGAACAGGAATTTGTAAAGTAGCAGTTGCCCCAGGGCTGCTACTGAGCAGTGTCCAGCTCCTCGGGGTGCAGTTGTGGGGGCAGCAATGGGGCAGGGACCTGCAGCGCAGCCCTGCTCGGCACCCACAGAGACTCCAAGCACCCTCCCTAAAACATCACTTCCCAGTGAAACTCCAGTGCAGAGCAGTTGCTACACGAAGCTACAAAGAAACCATGTGTGCAACCCTTTTGATACTTATAGAACAGGCAGGACTGACTCAGTGAGAAAGTAGAAATTGTGAACATTTATAATTTAATGCAGGTGTAGGCTGACAAGGCCAGTGAGAGCATCAGAGCCAAGAAAGCTTTCTTCTTTTATGCAGAAGCCTTTACTATGCAGCTCTCAAAGATGCAGTTTTCAATGTTTGATGAAAGAGGAGCTCTGCGCAGTTGACTCGTTTGTTGCAAAACCTGGGTTTGTCCCTGTTCCAGGAGGAAATCTAAAACCAGCAGGGAACAATAAGTAACACAGCAGGCAGCTCCAGATCACCATGGTTTCAGTACACCAAGACTTTTGGAAGAGCCCACTCACACCCACTGACAGCACAAGGAACACGGAGATTTTTGTCTGCCAAAGCATTTCTAGATTGGTTAGATGTGAAAGAGCAGGCTGGAAAAGCACAGTTGAATTGCACTTCAGACTTTCTGTTCTCGTCTATAGTGCTTTACCTCTTCCTGAAAGGCTCACTGCCCTTCCCTCAGAGCTCTCCTTCCCCCAAAG
The DNA here is from genome assembly GCA_013397155.1 of Irena cyanogastra. Classification (NCBI taxonomy): domain Eukaryota; kingdom Metazoa; phylum Chordata; class Aves; order Passeriformes; family Irenidae; genus Irena; species Irena cyanogastra. The sequence goes on along the minus strand of VWZV01008957.1, from coordinate 745,367 downwards.
ACCGCAGTCCTCCTGTCTTATGTCACCAAAATGATACTCCCAGAATAAACAAGTAATCTAGCAGCCATGCCAAAACAGTGGAAATACAATAGTGTTGCTCGCTGAGCAATGAATTTAAAGGTGGATAAGGTAAACCCAGCCTAGTTTTACTCCCTGCAGCTGCAAGGGGTGGAAATAACAATGTTGCTACTGCAGAGTTGGTGGATTGCTATTTTGCAGCTCTTCATTGACTGTGTCCCCTGCCCTTTCAAGACCACAGAGCTATTTTTATTACCAGTTCAGTGAACACAAATACTGCCAGAGATGAGCATAATTACTTACCTGCCAGCATTTCCACTCATCTGCTGCAGATTTAGTAGGGCAAGTCTCCTGACCCGCCATTGAAAGCTTCCTGTTCTATTGTAAGAACATGAAAGAAAGTAAAGATTTGCCTCAGGAGGCCAGGGTGAGATTGTTCTGTGTGCCCCTCTGCAGGGGGCACGGCATGAGACAAGGTGGGAACATCATGCAACATTACTTTACTCTCGCCAGCTGTTCTTGGAAAAGTTTCTGCCCTAAAACTAGACATTTCCCTCACTTTTCTGTCAAGAGCTGTAAAAGCACATTAGTGTTTTATCAATTTGTGGTCTAGAGTTTGTGATCTTAACAGTGAATAACATTTCATTAATAAAATTATTGCTGTCTGCCTCAGCAGTCAATTTGGGTTGCATATCAGCCTTCTGAAACAAACCAAATACACCTTGCCTTTAAAGGCAAAAAAGCTTTTGCTAATGGTATATTCACTCAAATATATTCCATGCTGTTAACATGGCAAAGAAAGCCCTTAATATAATAGAATGCGCTCAACTCCCAACAACCTGACCTGTGCAGCACCCAAAAATGTAATTGAGGGTGTGAGACATATCTGAAGAAATATTTAAAGCACTTAAACTAAATCCTTTGATGAGGCAGGTTGAGCTAACTAATGCACTTTAGATGTGAAAAATGAGGACCAAATTCAGTAGGAAACAGTCCAAATGCTTTACATTTGAGAGTGATTTTGGGCTCTGAACCTGTAAAATCCCTTCATAGCATTAAGGCTGTGCTGGAGAGAGACACATTTTGATTTCCCCCATCTGAGTTGAGTTTCAAGATAGATTGCTAGGATTTGGTTATAATATAGAATTGCAAGTGTGTGTCATGCAACACAAGTGATTTCAGCGGTGGAAGCTCAGGGTGTAGAGTTGCCCATGCCCAGAACTTGTGCATAGAATAAATAGGCTTTGAGCTATCCATATATAAGTATAACAGAATAATATTATCATATTTATATATCCCTAGCATAGAAAGGAAAGAGTAGAGAAGAACCAAATAAGGTTCAAAGCCCCATTCACGTGCAATAGCAGTGGCATTCAACCAAGCACTAAAAACTGCAGGATGAAGTATATCCATTTTCCCCCAAAATGACAGAAACAACCCCAAAGTCATGCTACAACAAATCAACTCTGTTCCAGCATATTGTCCATACTAAGCAGGACGCTCCAGCCACAACACATGACAACAGCTTTACTTACACATCCCTTCTTAGAGACACCCCCAAAAGAGCTCTCCAGAAGCAGCATCCACCCATCCAAAGAGCAGCAGTTCTGCAAGAAAACATCTCATTAGCCACCTCCAACAGGAAGGAGAGCTCCTTGGGCCTGGAAGATATATAGGGACACCAGGTGATTGTTTGGGGATGATCATTGTAATTGGAGAAGATGCATCTCAGCTGGAGCCTCATAGGGAAGGCCATCATGTATTTAATCATCAGTCTGTGTTTTATATTTTCCATATCTATGTTATTTATGTTTTTCTGGCTTATTGAACGGCAACCCACACACAAAAGGGTGAAGGAGCACACCCCTATGTCATCAAAACCACCTCACTAAAAATTGCTAATATGGAGTTAAAGCTTTTACCCAAGCAGCCAGCTTCCCTTTCTCCAGCTTTTTTTTTTTTTTTTTTTTGAGGGGTAAGAATAGATATATCTACATTTCTTTTGAACTTCTAAATCAAGCTGGAAGGAGTTCAAGTGCCCAAGAGCAATTTATTGTAAATCCTGTGGGATAGGAAATTTGCATACACATTACTGTTAATATGAGTAAGCAAGAAAAGAAAGCATGAGCTCTACTTCTGTGTAAAGCACATCCACCTTTATGCTGAGTGATTTACGTGGTAAAACCATTTGCCTGTAAGCATCTTTTAAAGTAGAGGCAACGACTGATAGTAAACCAGCTATTTAGAGACACTGATAAATACACTGGTGTAAGCAGATGCAGCTCAGTGTCTGTGCACACCACAGAGAGACCCTGTACCAATGGTGAGCATGGGGCATTGTCAATGGCACCTTCCAAAGCAGCTTCAGAGCTATATCCAGTAGTGAGCACCATCACTGTGTCTTCCAAAATGGCACATCAGATGACACTGTTGGGTTTCTGCGACCTGCAAAAATCAAAATTATTCTCTTAAATGTAGTACACTTTGCTGTGCTAAATGGACAGCAAAAAAAGGTCTTGCAACATGTCCTCCAGTCCTGGATTTGCTTAGCTAAACCAGGTCTGGGGCCAAAATAAGACAATTGGTTGACAACCCAGGTTTGTCTTGCTAGAGGTGACATTGTTACTCAAAACCTAATTTACTGAGAATATTTCTGAACTGACTCTGTGTAGTGCCCAGAAAAGCTTGGAACACACGCTGTACATAAGAAACTGTTCCCAAGCTTTTTTCCTGGATCTTTTTGCACTTGTGAGCTGAAAGAACACGAGATTATTCCGTGCTGGGATGTTACCAGCTTCACCAGACACGTTGTGAAACATAACTGTGCAAACCCTGGTCCCTGTGCCGCCCGCCCTGGGGTCTGGCATCTGCTGTGTCTGCTGGCTGCCCTCAGGGGAACCTTTCCAGCCAGATGCCTCTGAGCTTTACACAGCTGTATATGACTTCCAGCTACAGACTTGATAATATCTAAACACCCACTTTTCACCTCTTTAGGTGAAATGGGTTAAGTTCGTATGTTCGGCTTTTATTTCTCCACATTCTAGAGCACCTAAATCCACACCAGATGTGGGTGAGAGGGGATGAACTCCTGTCAGACAGAGGAAAGCTGTGTCAGAGCCTCTCTTTACATCTGCTGCAGCTTCTGAGGATGCTTTTGCACGGGCTGGCACCAGCTGGTGGTGCCACTCACGGGGCCCCAGGGGAACAGCTCAGTGTCTGGACGTGGCCAAGGGCTGACTGCCCTTTTCACATTTCACCACCGAGAACCGGAGCGCATCCTTCCTAAATACGATACCCCAAAGGAGTGTTTCACTGCAGGCTGTGCCCTTCGGGGGTCAGCCTACTAGAATTAACGCATCAGTAAATTTAAAAAGTCAAATACAGAAGAGGGAAGTCATATGAACCTTTTAACCCAAGTGAAGAAGACATCACAGTCTGGCCTTGACAAGACTCACATGGCAATTTCATACACCATTCTGCTCTCAGTAATTACTAACAAATAGTATTAATAGATTTCAATAATTTAAAAAAAAAAAACCTCTTCTTTTTCTCTACTTCATAGATTTTTGTCTCTCTTTACAGGGTACAAAATCCTTAAGGAATTCCTTCTGCTGTAAAGTTGGGTTTTTTTGTCAAGGGAACATGTGTCTTTTATTTCCATCACATTATATACAGATATATTGCCAAGTACCACATTTTTTTCACAATAGATAATAGCTAAAAAAAGAAAAAAGTGCTTCATACTTAAAATTAAGTCTTTCAAACCAGTAAGAACATTAACAGGAGCTCATTTATGCTGTTTATTAGAGAGATGTTACTAATACCAAATGGTCAACAAAGATTCCACAGAAAAATGTTCACTAAGCATAGTAAATTTTAATGACAATTTTGCTGAAAATTGAATATGTTTTGATATAATTCCCAGTGCAGGTAATGATTCTGCTTACCACAGAACACACTTAATCAAACAAAAGTACTCCAGAAACACTCTTAGACTGCCTTTATTTGACTGAGTCCATCTGGGAGCTCCACACATGCTAGGAATAAGATTTGCAGTTAATTGGCAAAACCTTTGAGAAAGATTCTTCTGCACAGGAGGACATAATCCATGTCTGCAAAAAGTCATATTTGACTCACAGATGCAGCTCCATCTTGAAGATGAGCTCCTGATGACTATTTCCAGCAGAGCTGGAGCTGGGGTATCTTCAGCTGTCACACAACCACCCATTTGCTCAAAGTCTTTCAGGCCTCACACTGTTCCTCCTGCACGTGAGGACATGCAAGAAGTGCCACTGCCAAGGAGCCCCTCGCAGCAGCCGAGTCACTTTTCTTACATAAAACTTCTAAACAAAACAAACTCTTAGTAAAATAACATTTACTGGAGCCATTGGCTTATCCTAGAGACAGCAGAAATTTGCTAAATAGCTCTAACCCAAGAGGATGTTTACAGTTTGAGATTTGTTTAGCACTTATAGTACAATTTGTGCCGTATGTTCTCTTCCTTAGAGTTTTCCCTGCAATACATTTTTATTAGATGTGGAGCACAAGGAACTTACACATCTTCCCACTTATTACAGTAGCATCATTCTTCCAGGGCAGCCTGTAACCAAGTAACACGTGCCTTGAATTTTTTATCAGGTCTCTGGCAGTAGAGAAAAGCTGCAACTGATGAGCCTGAACTACTGAAACCTGATCTGATAGAGTGGAGCACGCGCGGAATATGGAAGGTAATTGTTTTATTCATTACAGTCTGTATTCATCCTGGGAGAAAACCTCCTTTGGAGACTGTTTCCAGCAGATAGCCTGGACACTCTGGAGTGAGCCTTTCAGTAAAAAGCAGCCTGCCTTATGTTATTAATCTTACTGAAATTGCAGCAGCAGTAATGCATGAGTGAGATAACTTGTGATCACTTTGAAGTGAGAGGCTGAAGCTGTCAGTCACCATGGAAGAGCTTTGACATTCTTCTGAGCCTTCTTGAAGGGACTGGGTGTTGCTGCTTTGGCATACAGTGGAAAATCAGGGAGTAAGCCACAAAGGCAGAGCCAAAAAAAGATGTGAAATGGAATAATGTCAGATTGACCAAGGAATTGCTTTTCTTCCATTTCTGAGTGAGATTTCACCGCCACAATACATCAAGTACTTAAAAATCCTTCTTGTGTGTGAAGAGAGGCTTTTCCTTTACTGACAGAGGTATATTTCTGCTGGTCCTTTCTATTAGTTAATGCATTATCAAGAGGTACCCATGCAGGAGAAATAATGGGGGACTGAGGGTTTTTACACCAGCAGAATTTTTAATAATAATCCTGTAGGATATTTTCAATTTCTTCTATTGTCTTCCTATTGTACCTGATATTTCTCTGTGATCCAGTGAATAATGAAGTGGCCCTTGCAGGGGCCAGACTGACAGTGTTCTACCTGCTATTTCTGCTTACACTTTTGCTGAACCTGCTGTTGGTGCTTGTGCATCATGTCTTTGTGCAGAACCTGCTTCATCCACACCCTTCTCCATTAGAAAGAAATGGGAGACTGTTTGGAATGGCTTTGCTTTATGTCAGATATCACTGACCATAATCAGTAGGTAAGAAAGAGCATCATTACACTCTGGTAAAATGGAGTGAGCAGTGCTTGGCTCAAAGCACAGTTCGGCAGCACACTTGATAACTGTTATTCATTTTAATTTTAGCCTATTCTTAACACCCTCCTGAAAGTGTACACATATTTTTTGAGGAACTTCACTAAAAATAGATCAAGGGTGCTAATTTGGCTGTAAACATAATGCATCTGGCATCTTTGAAGTAAGTTGTTTAATGATTTCACTGAAATCAAAGCAGCTTACTGTTAATTAAGCATCTTCATCTGGTGGGTCACAGTCTATAGAATTAAAACTGTGAATAGTAAAATGAAAGAAACACAAAAGAGTTCTTTTGATCTGGAGATTTTCCCCATCAGAATGAGATCACAAATGCTTCATTATGTTTCTTAAACTGATGGAAGTTCAAAGCTAACATGACAGAGAAATTGGTTGTCCTTATTGGATTAAATATAAATTATTCAATCAGATATAGTTAGTACTAATGATAATTCCATAAGAGTGCAAGAGTGAATAAAAACAGCAAGTATGGTAATCATACACAGTCACAAAAATGTTTACACTTTCGTTGGAGCACCATTACTACTAGTGGAAACAAAATTCAGCATTTTACTATGCAATGCCAGAAACAAAATAAACAAGATGTTGGGAACATTTGAAAAGATGCAAGTTTCAATTAATACGCAGCTGTGCCCAGCTGACTGCCAAAAGGCCAAGGATGTGCCTCTGCTTACTGGGGGGTAGCAACAAAAGCCCATTATTGACTGCATTTCCAGTCAAACAGACTGCAAAAGCTGCCTGCAGAGAGGAGCTGGGGGCTCGGGAGCGAAGCAAGGCACCTGCACAGACCCTGATGGGATGGGGTCCCTTGCTTCCAGTGCAGAAACTGTCCATGGCCCTGGTCCTGCTCCCACACTGCTCAAACCTGAGACCTGAGAGAAATTAGTAAATAACAAGGAATTAGTCAGGACCATATTTTCATTTGATGTAAAAATACATTCTTCACTGCTCATATACATCTTTAAAAACAGGGTCCTGCTGAAAATGCCTGCTTGTTTTGTAGCAGGAAATTTGCAAAAGCTCTTAAAAACATACATGAGTTCTGCTTTGAATACTAATCCTAAATGAAAGCCCTACTTCTTCAGCAAATCTGTAATATAGTTGTATCCTCTGGACTTTTTGGGAGGATTTTTTTTCACATCAATACCTTCTTTGTTTTATGTAGGGAAAAACGTGAATGAGCTCTGAATACTTTATATATATATAAATATGTGTAACTCCATATGATGGTTAAAGGAAACCTATAGGAATTACTCATTGATGTTAAGCATACAGTTTTTTAAAATTAACATCTGGTATAAATGAATATGACACAAATCACATATAGCCTGAATGAGCTTTTACTTACTGTAGGAAAGGTATTGATATATAGTGTAATGCAGAATGGAGAATAACCAGGGTTTTTCCATTCGTCTTGAGACCTTTCCATGCATGTTACAACTTCCAAACTTTTCACAGGCAAGATTTGTCATGGCCATTTTTGCAACCACTATTATCACAAGTTATTAATAATATGGAACAATAATTAATTTGATTGAATACTGTGATACAGCAGCCTGGAGAGTTTAATTGTGACACCCATAGGAGAGCAACAGTGTTTTAGAAACTTGAACAGAAGCAACCCTCTCTGAGAGTTAAATAAGATAAAAGACAGAAATGATGGTGTGCTTTTTCATTCCATACCCTATATCCAGTGCTAGTACTAAAACAATACCTCCAAGAGTATCCTGCCTAAGCCACCATATCATCATGATGTAAAATCTTATTGTGCAGAAAAATGAGAAGTATGCAAGTCAAAGACATAATAAATGCTTTCCTGAAACTGAATCAAACAAGTTCCCCTTGAAGGTATTTTGCTGTTGTACTTCTACGGTAAAGTTGGTTGCTTTCATTATCCCTGCTGAGAATACAGGCTGTCAACACCCTTAAAATAATTATGCTTGTGCAAGTATTTCTGTAAGAGAAACAACTGTGAACGAGGCAGACTGTAGGACTGTCTAGAATGGATAGTAGCTTTAATGAGCAAATCATGACCAATGAGACATTTAGGCATGAGACTCACAAACAAGCAGCTAGAGGCACTTAGTTTCATTCCTAGTCTGTTGTATTTCTGCTTTTGGATGACTAGAGGTGCATTTTGAACAGAGCTACTGACACTACACAGCTGAAGAGAGAGCACAGAAACCTTTCCCAAGTTTGTACTGAATGACAATTTATTTTATTAAGAAAAGTTATACCAACATTTTCCGAGGTATAAACCAAATCTTGTGCATGTGCATTGCACGTCCACTGAACATCTAACACATGTCTATGAATGGAAAATGCAAAAATTCCTCAAAATTTGGGTTTGCTTGGGAATGGGAAGGAAGACACCAAGGTTCTAAGTTTAGCCAGGTGCTGAGAATTTATTTTTGAGGGCTGATTCTTGGCCTGCAATGAACTCTTTCTGACTGAAAAAAAGCACAGAGATATTTTCACTTTGTCTGGTTTTCTCTGACAAGCCCTCCAGCCCTGAAAATCTATTTGAAATTGTGAGGATGGCAAAGAAGCTTTTCAGATTCAAGCAAACTGCATTTCCTTGAGAAAAACTTCTCAACCACCACTGATGATGCAAGGGACAGGATATCCTGTGCCAAGGAAGAGAAAAGGGCTGCTCAAATGTTTCCAGCTTTTTTTTGATCCTCAAGGCAGAAAGAAAGGCTTGGGTGTTTTGCTTACCATGGCTGGGTGTGCCTGGGGCACAGAGCATGTCTTTGGTGGGGCAGGACAGTTTCTCAAGGGTGAAACAGTGCTCATCAAGGAAAGGAGTGTCCATGTCTCTCCAGCATTTTTCCTGGACACAATTTTCTGGTCTTTTTGCAACACTGTCATCCCTTTTATTCAATTTGATGCCCTGATAGGAAAGAGAGAGGAGATGGATGTGCTTGAGCTGCTAACACTGAAAGCTGCATTAGATGCAATTTTACTGAAATTAGGGTCTGTTCAGTGCAAGCACAGCTTTACAAGAATTCGCCGTCTGATTCATGAAACATAGATAGTCTCAAAAGCAAATAGGGGCAAATGAGCAAAGTCTGATGTACAGTGAGTATTTAAGAATAATAAAGTGAAATAATAAAGAAGTAATTTCTTCCAGGGTATTGGCTCTGAGTCTGGGATTTTCTGTGTGCTTATATAAGTTTTACTGTTCAATGTGAGTAAAATTTTCATTTAGTTTTACCAGCTCCAATCATTACCTCCTCTCCTTTATAAGATCAATATACTCAATAAGAAGGATTTCAGCTAATTAGTCCTACATAATTGAAAGACTATTCAACATCCTTTTTCTTGAGCAGATGCTCCAATGAATCAACCCCAGCTCATCATTTGGTTTCACAGAGTTTAAGATCATGTTAAGAACTGCACCCTGCCTGATTATTTGTTTAAAGGAATCCAAATATAGCCTTTTTTAATGTTTTAGTACCTAGAGAATAAAACAGCTGTCAGCAGTATGTTCTCCTGAGTGACTTTCAAATGAACACTCAGTCTGTTGTTTGTCACTTAAAAAATACAGCTGCAGTCAATTGTCACCCGCAGACAGGTGTGCAGTCCAAATATAAATTTTATATTTGCCAGCACATATGCAAATTAAATATGAAGTTGATAACACTAAATTTTACACAGTGGAACAGTAAGAGCTCTAAAATTAATATCAAATGCCTTGACACTGTCAGATGGTTACCAGGTGCCTTACCCTATGAATTTCCCATATTAAGGACACGTTTAAGAAACATGATTTGTGGTGCAATATGTCACTGAAATTGCCAAATTCACATGTTGAATTATGCAGGGTAAAATTTCTCATGCTGGACAGATTTAAGTGGCTTAATGCGTGGATATTTTTGTCCCATGGGCTCTGTGAGCGCTTAATACAGAAATTTTGAAGTGGGCAAGCTGAAGATCCATGAACAGGGTCATTGAGTAAAAATGTGTGACACCCCTGTATATATTTGGGTTGAATAGATCCACAGTTGTCTACAGCTCTGAATAAAACAAAGTCTCAGCTTCAGAAAACAGTTTTTTATTTTGCATACAGAGAGTAGAAAAGTATCTGACAAGTCCTGGTCATGTTGATGTCACTGGCAAAACCCCTATAGGGTTTTAATAAACCCCTGCCCACTGACTCTAAAAGTAACTATTATAATACCAAAAAATGTTTTACATAGAGACCAAGCATAGGAGTAGGAGTTGCCTCATTTAATATAACACATTCTGTGAATTAAAACTTATTTTTGTATTTGTTTCTGCTTAACTAACAATAATGTCTAAGGATGTGTGGAAGAAATTGTGTAGAACTTCCAAATAAAGATATTGAAGTTCCCATTGAGTTTCTTTTCTCATGAAATAGTGCAAAACCATTATTTTTAAAGAAGGAAGGGAGGGTAAGTTGAGGAATGAAACCAAACATTCTAAGATATTTCTGTATGAGAATATTACTTCATTTAGCCAGGAATAGTGGGCATGCCTGACAAAAGAGCACAGTTGCTGCAACCACAAACTCACACTGCAATCCACACTCTCACTTTGCTCACAACCCCCTTTTTTTTAAAAGTTTGTGTCCATGCCTGGGATTCATTACATGTCTGCACATTTCTGATGCAACACACTTCTTATACAAGTGTGGGGCTGGGAATCACCACCGTGGGTGCTTCCGTCTCTAAGCACTGGAAACACTCTCCAGTCGCAGTGGCTGGGAGCACCTTCCTGAGCAGCACCATCAAAAGCCATTGCAGACCCAGGATAAACACAGCAGTTTACTGAGAGCAGTTGATTGCTTTGAAGGAAATGCCTGAGACGGGTAGTGACCCAGAAACCTCTATTATTGGCCTATGATTTTTAATTTAATAACATTTTGATAAGGCCAAGTTAATCTTGAGTAATGTACTGGTATGGAAACAATCTAGTTCAAAGGATGATTAATCTGTTCCAGTGTGATAAATGTTAAGCAAGGATAATTAACTCCAGATTTTTAGATTCAAGAACTTAAGCTTCTGCATGGCTAATCAAATACATAAAATGGTAAGATAATGCAGGAAGTTTGATCACATCTCACATGCCCTATCAGAAGCCTCATCTATCATAAAAGAAATCTTATTCTTGAAGCAACTTGACAGCACAGTCAGACATTGTACCTAAAACTATCCACGTCTAGCCATCCATTCAAAGCATACTGGTTGGACATTCACTCAGAAGGATTTCTGTAATCCATATGTTCTTTCACACGACTTTGCAAGTGTATACGAGTCTCCATTTTGATCTCTGGTTGGAAGTACTCAATTTGTATCATTCTAGATCAAAGTAGATGTCAAATCATTAAAATCTGGAATCAAACTTGGCAACTTTGGACATAACTCTAAATAATTCATCCATGTTTAGTGTACAGTTCTTAGATGTATCTCTTCATATTTTGCGGAAGTGAAGTCTGACATGCACAATGAAATATGAGGTTCACTACTATAAACCAGTATTTATCCAGGAGGTAATAGTTATACTAAAGTATACTTCTCCCTTATTTAAGTAAGTGATACTGTGAGATGAATAAGATTTTAAAACATAAAGTTTTGAAAAAAAAAGAAAACCCTGAAAGTTTAGGATGATCCTGAATAAGCAAGGAGGTTAGTAAAGAATATATTGTGCAGGGGCAGTTGCTGTTGTAGGATCTGGGCTACTTGTGTTGAGACAAAGAGGAAAATTATCACCAGAGAATAATGAATGAGTTCACCCTGAGTAATTTTTGGCATGATGGCCTTGTTTCTGATACTTGATTGGCCAAATTACAGCTGTCACTGAAATGTGCCATTTTTGAGAAAAATGAAACGGTTGTTTGAAACAAACTCCTCACTGTAGAGTCATATAATGCCTGTGAAGTACGTCATCCAAAAGTTTCTGAAACTTCCACAGTTAATGGAAATAGCAAGACGTAAAGCAAAGACAAAATGGAATTGGGCAAGTCTTGGAGCTACATTACAGCTTCACTTGGGCTAGAATATTCAGGCACTAGACTCTAATGTGTGCGAAGGTGACTCTAATGTAACTCTGATCTGGCATCTAAAAAAGGTTTTACAAAATTATTTAAAACTGGTTTTTTCTGCCTGGAAAAACATTTAAAAGGAAGGAAACCACTTCAGAAATTTCCACGTTGTTCAAAGAAAGCATAACCACATCATCAATATGTCCTTTAGAAACTGTGGAGAGTAGTTGGACCAAGTAATGTGAGTTTGCCAAAAGGTTCCTATTTTAAGACAAAATAGTAGTTCACTAAATACAGTGACAAGACAAAGAGAAATTAATGATTTTATATTCACCATTTAAACCCAGATATAATGCTAAGAACTGAGAAATTATTAGGCTGCTAGAAAGAAAGGAGGCTTATTTTATAAAATTTGCCCTTTCTCCAGACATTAATTTGGGTTAACTGAAGCCAGGAGAGCTAAAACCTAGCAAGCAGTATTCTATGAAAATTAGGAACTGCAGTTGGTACCACTGTCCCCAGTATCCCTAGCAGATGGGAGCAGTGGTTAAACTCATGAACACCAAGTTCATGAGTGGAAACATGCCAAGAACAGTACCTAGGAGGATTCAAATAATATCTTGTGCTACACAACAGCATGGAGTTTTTGTTTATGCTGTTATTTCATTCTGTTGAGCTTCTTTTTGATTTAGATCTTGGAATGATGCGTCTACTAGAAACATGTCACTAGAAGACAAGATTTCCCCTCCATTATTATGTGTGTACACTGAAAGAGAAATCCGCAGGGCTGACACCCTGAATGCTCCTGTCTGGGGAAATCTCCCATGAAATACAAGTATGCAAAGTAATACATAGATGTCTATTCCTGCATCACACATGCTTCAAAATATGTTGGTGCTTGACCGCAACTGCATTGAGTTACTAAGGACTGGAATGACAACAGTAAATGTCAGAACAACATTTGGACACTCACAGAACTTGAACTCTGTTTTTGCCTATTCTTAAATATCCATAAAAAATTCTCCTGAACCACAATCTTAATAAAACAAGACTTAATAAAAGAAGGAAATTTATTCGAAATGGAAAGAAACTGGATATTTTTTCCACTCTTGCAAAGGATTTGCACAAATACTTGAAAGATCCTAAGTTTGGCTCTTTCTTCAGATTTCTCCAGATTTTTTCCTCTAGAGAGAGAGTTAAATGTTGATACAAACCAGTTTGTGTTTTGCAGCATATTAATATACTGATTTTCTCAAGGAGAGAGAAGAAGGGGAAACCTTACTGTGGAGGAACAGTGAATGTCCTGAGAACAACCTGAAATGCCAACTTAGCATTTTTGCACTTCAAAAACGTCTTTGACTTTCATAAACAGCCATGATGGTAAAATTGAGGCTGTTAAAAATACTTGGTTTACTTCAGTAGTTTATAATTCACAGTGGCATTTAGTGGGTGGAGTTGTAAATTAGTAAGTGGACTGTTGCCACAGCAGAGTAGGCTGCTGCTCTGCAAAGGAGAAGCTTTGCTAAGAATAGGAATGTGGTCACGATGATAATGAACAAGGGCTCCGCATGCCTGAAACGTTGATGGGAGATTGGGAGATGGCTGTTGGATGTTTAACAGCTGCTCTAGAAATTAGATGTTATAAAAGATCTGTTTGAAAGATTGAACTGGATGAAAAGCACGCAAAACTTAACCAGTAAGACCTGGTTTCAATTTTTAGTAGCACTACCGAAAGGCAGAGTGGCACATGAAATATTTCTGTTGTTGATAAATTGGAAGGTACCATTTTACAGCCAACAAAATGTTGTTTATCCTACTGCAAGAGGGAAGCAGGATTGCAGCAGTCTCTATGGATCTTTTTCCCTATTGCTTTCAAATTGAGTAGATTAATGTGCCAAGAAAGCATTACAATATGTTAATCAGGTATTTGATCTGGTCTGTCAAACACTCAAAGAGAAAAGTCAGTTACCTCCTGGAAACTATATTAATGTTCCGAATAAACCCAGGTTTTAAAGGCACTAGATTTCTCGGGGGGCAGGGGATGATTTACTTACCACTGGGATGATTTGCCTTTGCACTCTTAGTAGCTTTATTTAAAGGTTGAAAGCCAACATCATTTTATCAGAAATCCTGAGTGAAGGATGCAGATAGACATGGATGGCAATATAAAACACACCACCTTCAATTTCTGGAAGCTGTACTGCTGAGTGACAGCTGCTGTATGATTGCTGTTCAGCCAGAAGTAGATAGGAAAATATTCTGAACCCAAATGCACGACCTGCATGACTGCAATAATTTCATGGTTTTGACTGCTTAAATTCCCAGTTGGTAGACATCAACACAGTGCTCTCAATTTTCTGGCCTTAAGATACAAGTTTGAGCTATGTCAACCTTAAAGTGATCCACAGGAAACTTTCACTGAAGAGTGAAAGAAGAAAATCTGTATGAAATCATTGTGTCTACTTCACATGCTGCACAACCCTTTCCTATGGGGCTCTGCTTTGATCCCTGTTTGTGCTGGCCAGCTCTAGCCCCCCCAGAGCAGAAAGGGCTGCACACAGATGTTACACTGCTAAACAGCTCATCAGTGGAGGAAACCAGGTCACTCCTCCTGTAGGAAGATCACCAACAAAGTGATTTTGTCACAAAAATTCTAATCTGGCTGTTTTCTGAGTCAGAACATGGGACAGACATATTTCTAGCAGGAGACACTTTGAGATGCAGTTCCTCCCTAAACTTTCCCAGATACCCAAATGTTGATTTCATTCACTATTAAATAGACAAAAGAACTCAAAAGTATTGCTGAGCTAATAACCTCACATCACATTCCACTGAGGACTCATCCATACAGAGCTCAGTGATTGCTGTGTATCTTCTATGAAGATATCCCTTAGGGAGGCATGTGTCTGGTACAAAATAATTGAGTATCTCTGCTCTTACTGGAAAGACTTCATCTTACAGGAGAATTTATAGCAGGTTTTGTGACATAGACAGGAAACAAAAAATATCTTTTATCAAACTTAAGCCACTAATAAACTACTTGGCAGACAGGATTAAAGGGGTAGGGTCCCAAGTAGCCCTAAAACTTATGCTCTTAGATTTAAATTCTGTGTTCCCACACATTAACAAATCTAAAACATACAAGATTGCTGTAGCGAGTAGGGAATACAGGTCAGCTATATAAGATCTGCCAGAGTAGAGTAAGCATGTAGAGTTTCAGGACTCTACATGCTTACAATTTAACCTAACTAAAGCCATGAAATTATAATTGAATATGGAAATGTACTGGCTAGAAAGTGAATCTGTCACAACCTCGAATCACTTCATTTACTGTAACTCTGAAATTCTGTCCCATTATGCCATGTATGCTGACAAAGGGGCACCCTACAGATTTACATGTGGTCTCATCTCTGAACCACACTATGAAATGTGCTTTTGAAAGCTACTAGCAACAGTCGGATCTGCTTCCCGGAGCCTGACTCTTCCTGCCCAGCTGATGCCTGCCTGGCCAGCACTGCCCGTGACAGGGTGTGAGCACTCTCTTCCTCACCTAACAGCTCCTTAGCTCCTGGCTGCCTTCTGTGTGTGCAGACCAGTCAAGAACTGAAGTGTCCTTTTAAATTGTGTATGCTCTGCTGGCAGAGTCTCTCTTCACACAGCTGTCAACAACTGAACAAACTGATTGAAAAGCAGATCCATAGCAATCACACTTAAGTCATTCCTGGAAAACTCCACAGAAAAAACCAACCAAACCAAGCAAACAAAACAAACAAAACTAATCAATGAACATGGGTAGCAAATAAAGTGATATACAGACACAGGGGGGATATTGTAACACTGCAGGTGGCTTTGATTTGATTTATGAGAACACTTGGCATCAGTTCAGCCATGAGTTTTATTACATACCTTGGATCATACTGAGCCAGCTTCTGCAAAAAATTACTACAAAATCCTTTCAAAATAAAAAAATTATACAACACACACAATGTACATTTGTAAGCCTACAGTAAAGTAGTAAGCCTACAGTAAAAATGGCTTCTTACTAGGAAATATAAATAAACTGGGATATAGAATATAGTGTTTTAATCTTTTTTTCTTTCTCTGCTCTGTTCTTAACCAGCTAAAATCTCTTTCTACAAGAAGAGCTCATCAGTGAAAGCACAGTCAAACTTTTATACAGAATCTCTGTGTTTTACTGCCTTTCTAGCCAAGGACTTTCTGCACAGCATAAAGAGAAACATTCCTGCTTGCTAAGGGCCCTGTGAAAGAAAAGTATCGGACTAAAAAATATAATCACAAAAGCAAGCACAGTATGGACCAGGAACTTTGGGTTTCATACTTTTTCTACCCATACTTACAGCAGTAAGATGCTTCATCTGGCTGTATTTGAAAATTGCAAGAGCATATTCAGCTTTTTTTGGGGGAAATGACAAATTAAAATCACATTGGAAAAAAGGCTGGGAGGTGAGATGCTGGCAACACCATCCCTACCAAAGGCTTCTAAAATTGTAAGAGATGACAACACCCCCAAAAGCAAGCATAATTAGTCTATTTCTTACTATAAAACTCTGTCGCTTTGCTACGTGGTGCAGATGGCAAAAATAAATTGCTTTAAATAAAAATAGTAGAATCCCAAAATGCAGTCAAATCAGTACAGCTGTATCCAAGAATTTTGTGGCACAGCACACGGATTTCTATACTGCAAAATGAACAAGACAAAAGCTAATTTAGCTATACATTACACAGTTATTAAAATACAAGTAGCAATCTCAAGTAAACACTAGATCTCTCAGTAGTTAGACAAAATTTTATTATTTTCTTTATTAGAAACAAAAAATCCACGACTTATCCTAAATTAATTTTTAAAATGCAAAAGACATGATAAGCTAACACCAGTTAAAAAGGAGCTGAGTAAAACCAAATTATTCTTGCGAGTATCAGTCCTATTTCTACCATGCAAAAAAAACCCCAAACAAACAAAAAGTAATAGAGAACCACAAAAAGAAACAAAACAAACTAAAAATGAAAAAAACAAAATCTTATGAAAAGTGTAAAGTTTTTCAGTATGAACTTCGAGAAACCACTCATGCACTAGATTGAACAAATTATTTCTGAACTCTTTCCTTCATACATGATGACTTTCAAAAAGGTTTTGATATTTTATAAGTAGCACAATCAGAACTAAATGAATCCAAATATTTGTGTGTGTGCAATGCACACCCCTCAAATTTAAAATAAATATTTGCTACTAACATGTCATATAGAATAAATGACAATTTTGTTTTTAAAAAATGCACAGAGGCAGATCATTAGCACACATCAGTATTTGTTAAGATGGATAAGCATTTGCAAAAAAAAAGGTCCATATTCAACACATTAACTAACCAATAACTGACAATGAAATAGAATGGGTATTGTCTATGCAAAACAAACTCACGTTTTTGGTCAAAAAATATCTATTATTTAAGTATACATTGTAAATCACATATATTTAACTGACTGTACTATTTTTAAAAATATATCACAGCATATATCTACAAAACTAATTAGAATTTAGAACTGAAACTAAATAAAGAATTGTTTCTTGTATTAATCCTGTATCAGCTGAATATTTACAGGTGTTTCACTTGAGGCACAAGTCAATCTTTTTGAACAGCAGCTCTTCAACTCAGACAAATACTTAAATATCTCACTGGAGCTATGTCACCAGGATGTATCAGCCCATTTAGAGTTTAAACTACACCTGTATCTAAAAAATTTTCCTACTTATATTTATAAAATACTACTTTAGTATATTCCTGAGCATAATGATGAGATGTAGAGGAAAATGGCTGGATGGGACAGCCTTGTGGTGCCAACTCTCCCATGTAGTGTAGGGCTATAATGGGGCTAAACTGCAGGGGAAAAAAGGGAAGGAACCTAATGATCTCAATTTTTGCCTGTCTTAATAGGTTTGATATCATTGAATTGAAAGATAATCTGTGATCACCTGCATTTACTAAAAGGACTAAAAGGACTGAGGAAAGATTTTACAGCCCAGGACATTCGCAGACCAATTTGGTGTGCATACCCCACACATACACACCTGCTGCTGCTGTCATGCACTCGTTTGCACTGCTGTGCCATGGATAACACAGTGGTTTATGTCAGGAATACCAGCTCCATTCCCCACGTGTGACCAACCAGTAGGAGATACAGTAATGGCTGACCTGTTTCTCCTGCGCACAACAGATGTTTTCCTAGGGAAGAATTAAAATGATAAAATTTAATCTGTCAAAATAGTGTAAGGCCTCAACGGCTTTGCCGCCAACAAGACTAGAGTCCAATCCTGACATGTTTCTTTACTATAAAATAAATTAAAGCATTCAGCCAAACATTGTTACATATGCGTCTTTCAAAAACTGCACGTAATTCTGGATGCTCTGGTTCTTATTCTCTGACTTCTGTATGCTGTTCTCCAGCTCTTTCAAATGCACTTCATGGTGCTTTTCATTCTAATGAAAAAAGAAAAATGCATAGAAACTTAGAAACAAAATATAAATCAATCAAAACAATAATCTAAGACACAAAGTACCTAACTTTCAGAGCCTTATTTAACTGTAAAAGTTTTCAGAGGCTCCACAAAAGCAAAGGTGCTAAAGAAGGCCGAAAAAGATTGAAACTTTTATTTATGTTCAGTCAGAATCAAACTGAACATGTTTGGATAGACTTAAAATCAAAAAAAGGCCTACAATAATTTATAAAAATTATAAATTCTGATTACTGCCATTAACTCAGGAAAAAAAAAGAAGCTATCACTACATCATTATGGGATTGTCATGCATGTAATCAAATCCAGATATGCTTACTGAACACAATTGATCTGAGGGAAATTACAACTTCATACTTTGTTTTTTTTGTCTTGCTGGGAAAACTGGACTGAGTAAGAGTCGTAAACTCAATATTATTCAAGGGATTTAGTTAGACTGGACATCTATTAGGTTGATGGGAAATACCAATGTAAAAAGTATATTGTCAAGTTGAATTAATTTACTGTTCTGAAAACTGGGTATCAACTGTATTAGTAGTGTGTTTTCAGTACAAGGAACTTGTTTTTGTAAATGGTGACATAGTAAGTGATTTCTTAAATAACAAACAGCTTTATTTACTCACATGGTGAAATAAGCAGAGGAGTTGTTTTTTTTCTTCTTGCCTCTTCCTCACTTCAGCTTCAAGAAGTAGCAGTTTTGCCTGAAAGGCTTGTTCTTTGTATGACATTTTTTCCCATTCTTCAGCTATCTATAAAAGTAATGAGAGAGAAAGGATATATATATTACATATATATGCAATATATTTATAAATTATATATATATTAAATATCTATTTCAAAGTCCAAAACAAATAATTTTATTATCTTTTAACATTAATAGCTCTATTTCCTATTATTTCATCTAACACTTAACTTATTTCCTATGCCCAGGACTTAAACAAATCTGAGAAATATTCTGGCTAAATTTGAAAGCTGTTTAAATTTGGAAAAAAACGTCCTACAGTGGGAGTGGGACACTTTTTAGCTTATTTTCAAGTTAAGACAATATTTTAGTTTTTTCAAAACCAAAGAAATATCATCAGACAGTAGTGAAAAAGATCAGATGGTTATTTCTACATTACTAATCTGAAATTCCAACTTCATACATTTTTTCTGATTAAACTAATATAATTCACTACAATCTAAATTCCTACATTTCCTCTTCAATTTGATTTACTGTTTGCATAATTTCTACAAATTATAAAATTCTGCTTAATCTAGAAAGAATACAAACTCTCCCTCTAAAAAGAGAAGGATTTGAACACCAACTTTCTTATGGGCTTTTATAACATAGAAAATAAAAGACAAGATTAAGCTTTTGTACAGGAACTTTCTAGCATATGTGTGGGATTTAACATAAGGTGGTTAAAGAATTTTGATTTGTCAATTAAAAAAAGATAATAAAATGTTGGTCAATTGAAACTTGTTATTTATTTCCATAGGATCCAAATTTGACAAAGAGATTGAATTGTTCCATCCATATTTAAAACGTGCAGAAATTCACAGTAACTTTTTAGTATTTCTCCCTACATGCAATATAGTCTTGTCCCATAATTTTTAAGCTCATTTTTAATGCTATTTTTAAATAGGAAGTAGCAAACAAGATTGAGAGATGTGTTAAATCACCAATACCATTTTTCTCCCTTCTTCCAAAGCGGATTCAAGTTGTCTGGTTAATGTATTATATTCTTCAATTTTCTCTTCAAGTTGCAATTTACTGCTCTGAAGACTCTCATCTTCTTTTCTGAGCTGGTCAGCAAGTTCTTCATTCTGATGTTCCACCTCTCCCAATTGCCTTTACACAAAACACATTACTGCATTATAATTCATTATAGCAGAGAAGTGTAGGAATTAATTTTAATCAGATTTTTCAAGTTACCTTTGAAGATCTTCGTATTTCTTCTGAATGTTACAGATCTCTTTTTCTAAGCAAAGATTGCCCATAGAAGTTACACTATGGTTTTCCTGTGAAGATGACAATTTGTTTCTTGTTGAAGAGACCTGTATACAGGATCTTACTAGAGTAAAGTAAGCCTGTCTATTAAAATTCATCCAAAAATTTAACTGTAATTTCAGATAAATGCTATGTTTATTCAGACAAATGCTCTATTATAATCAAGTAAACGTTATCTTCTATTACTGTACCTTTTATAATTATTTTAAATTAGTAAAATACAGCTGAAGTTGGAGACTAAAATTTTGTGTGAACATTTTAAGGCTGAAAACCTGCTACATAACAAAGTCCTAAAAAACTCCATGCGCTGCTCATGCAGCCTTGTGTATCAGGAGTTGGACAGGTCTACCTGACCAGCAAAAAAGGCTCCCTCACACTACAGTCACAGGAAGCATAAAAATAACATATGGTTATCAGAGGAGAACAGTGCAGCACTGGCAAAGAATTTCAGAAAGCAGAGAATATCAAAAAAGGCAGTCAAGGTCATGAAAAGAGATTCATCATCAGCAGAAGCTGAAGGAAGCAAGAAGACAGTCTCCTCCTGCCTAGCATCCAGAGTGCTAAACTTTTACATGTTTTCTTTCGAATCTCAGTAGCAATGAGATGATTGCTCCTTCTTCCACCCATCAACAGCACGTTAGCAATAAACCCGCACATCAACAGCCTGTGGGTGCCATCATTTAAGGAGATGACCATCACCTTTCTTTGGACTACTTCAAGCAGGCCCATCCAGCAATTTCAGCTAATCTGCCTGATTGTGTTTATCAGAATTACAGGCTGTTCAGGTAGCAGCAGACTGGCAGTAGCAGAAATTAGTTCAGCTGAACCCAGGAGAGGCTTTCTGCAGAGGGAGCAATTGCTTCCAAAACGAATTTTCCTAAATTCTGGTCATAGAGTCAAGGGTAAAGTACATCAATCACCAAGACTTAATGCTGAAATTTAAACACTGTTCCACCAGACTAGTGATTATATTCCCAATTATTTTGCTATACTTAAGAGGTTCTTCTGCACTGTTTCAGGTAAACACGTAGTTAGATTAAAATTACATACATTATTTTATATGATATATAAATTTCATGCCTCAAAATTAATTATTGCTTAAGTACTTTAAGATTTAAGAGTTTATGAACATTCCTGGAAGAATCAAAAATCAAGAGCAATGTTTTATATAAAGCCTATAGGACCACAGAGGTTCACTGTGCTTCAGCTGTAGTTTTCCTGCTGACACAACAGGATTATTAGGCTCCTTTCCCACCCTACTAACTTAAAAACCTTTGTCATTTGTGCTCTTCTAACTTAAAAGCACATAAAGACAAAAAACAATAACAAAAAAACCCAAACCTACCCTGCCATAGAAATTGACGTCAGAGAAGAAAAGAGTCGAGGAAAATTCATTTTCAGGCTTTAGAGAAAATACAAGCATTAGTGTTAAATACAGCTAAAATTTGCAATTATTCTATTAAAGCATATTTTAAAAATACCTAATCAACTAAAACATTTTAAAATGTTATACATCATCAAGAATATAATTTATCTGATTAAATATTGTATGGTTTATAAATTAGCCATTAAAAACAAAACTAATGTAGAATTAAACATTCTACTAGATACAAAAAAATATCTAGACTTGAATTTATTTCCAGGGAAGAATTCTGCAACACATCTCAGGACATAAGTATTCAAAAATATCAAGAATATAGTCATTCTAAAAGTTACAAGTCTTGCCACAGAATGAATTCACACAAATAAAGTTGGCAACAGTTTTATTTGCATTGTCTGATTTCCACAGAAGGTTTTGATTTATGAAAAAAACAACAAAGGAAACCTCACCACTGTCACATACACAAATAGTAAAAAACGCCCCAGTGACTTTTTTCCACATAATTTTCTCATTTATCTTTAGAAATCAGCATGTTCTAACCACCTGAAGCTCCAGCTCCCTAAGAGTTTTGCACTTCTGTGCACGGATCCTTTCCCAGGACAGAAGCTTTTTCTGGTTTTCCTCAGCTGCTTTCAACAAGTCACAGATATGTTCTAACTCCTTTAACTCAGCCACTGTTTTGTCCCTCACCTACATAGTAGCATCACAGGAGAAAAATGTAAGTGTATAACCATAAATTAATTATTGTAATACTTAATGAATTTTCATGTAGATAATAAAGCTAAAATTCTATACAAGTTACATAGCACCTATTTTATAAAATACTGACAAAGATACAAGTTCTTTTCTGATGCTTAAGAATGTGCTGTGTTCCAGTGTTCAGCTCCATCTGCTGAAAACCTTACAACTCATCTCTGTATGAAGTCTCAATCTGAACTGTCAGTTAAAAAAAAGCACAGTAGGTTTGATTCCATATACAACTTTCACAACTGTTCTGTCAAAAAGATAATATCAAAATCAACAATAAAATCACATTTTTGAAAGTGATAAAAGAATTCTAGAATTCTAAAATAGTAGCTGAATTACTCAGTAATTGCACTAGGAATCATTGCTCAATTGTTTGCAATTGTGCAGTATCCAAAAAAACACCAGCTTTAGATAGCAGTCAGTAAATCTCTCAGAAATTTAAAACCAAGAGACAGTACCTTGTGACTTCTAACAAGATCACAAAAATGTCAAAAAGATCTGTAGCCTACAGAATTGTTTGGAAACATTCTTTCAAACTGCAAAACTTACCTTATCTGCTTCTAAGCATTTATTTTCTGTTATATTTTTGTTTTCATTTAAAACTGTTTCATATCTGGATTTCAATTCTTCTACTGCAATTTGTCTTTTTTGTACCTAGGACAACATATATTTTTCACATATATTTACAAGGTCCTTCATTTAAATATAGAAAAGATACAATCATTAGTATGAAGCATAAAGGAAAACCTTTGACTTCTAAATAGTATTTAAAGTTTGTCATTATTTGAAGTTATTTATTTTCATTAACCTATTTGTTACAACAAGTACAAAAGGGTTACCAGGGAAAGAGCACTGTCATATCAGCAGTTGTGCTGTAGAAGCAGCCAGTGTGACTCACATCTCTCTCCCCACGTAACAACTATCACTGACACTTCCCACCTGGAGTCACTACAGCCCTGGGCTAGGGAATTCCACTCCACTCACTGCTTAAGGCTGGCTGTTACCTGGAACTACATCTACCATCTTAAAGCTGGCAGCAACTCTAGTTGCGATGACGCATTCCAAAGACAAGGCTCTCTGGCTCTACACTAGATTTTGTATCATGTCTTTCTTTCCTCTTGTCAGTGATTTAAAAAAAGAAGCAAGTGAAGAATGTCAGTGAAATTGTGTCTATAAAATAGCAGAAATAGATACATATTTGAATCAATGTTCTAAAATTTCTGTGGGAATAAAGCCAAATACAAAAAATGAATTGATAAAAAGCTCATTGGTTTATTTGTTTCACTGGTATTTCTACGTGGATTTACCTACTGAAATAAAACAACTCATATAACCCTACACTCATAACCCTAACCCTAATATGTATTTCTTGAATGAACTTGAATTTCTTGAACTTACTTGAATACTGATATGCTCTTAGGAACATAAAGATAAAATATGGCCAAGTAGAGGTAAAATACCATCTCTGAAGACATCAGACTCAAACGTTTTAAATATCTAGTTTACTGAGTCACTAACCCACTTTTTAGGAAGCAAATCTTGTCAAAGCAAGTTTGCAGTTGTTGGCTTCAATGGGCTTCAAGTGAGCCTCACACAATGCAGTGCAGACAACGTGTACTTGTAACTGTGTGGAGACTATTCTTTGATACAGTCTGTAACAGCACTTCTTTCGTACTCAATATTACAATAAAAATATTACAATCCCCATGATAGCAAAACAGGTTTATTACAAACAAAACCTTTATCATTTCCTCAAAATGGCTTACAGATTTAACAAAACATACTTGAAGATTTCAAACATGGTAAGTCACCTCATTTTTACGCTGTTCTACAAGGTTTTCCTGCAGCTTTGCTTTTTCTTGCAGATGTAGCAACTCATATTCAACAGACATTGTACTTTTCTCCAATGTAGCAAGGGAAGCCTTGATCAAAAATAGAAAATACAAAAATTTTAAGAGTGTTACTAAAATAATGCATTCTACAATATGATATTACCAGCAAGTGACTTGCTGGCACTAGGAAAAGTGACATAAGTATGTTTCCTGTAAAAAAAATGATAGTCTATAGTTCATTTGTCAGCTCATGAGAACATTTATATCAGATGATAAAAACATGTAGACTCTTTAAAAATTGAAATTAATAATTGAGGTAAACTCAGTTCTTTAATTTGAAATAAAGTTTCACAAACATAAAAGAACAATTTCTACTTAAGCAGTTATCGACAGTAAAGAGCATCTTGATTAAGCAGATATATCATCAGACAACCCTGTTCCTAGCTTTGCCATAAGTTTCCACTGGAAAATTTTCAGTATCTTGTTTGTCCTTACTATTATAAATGGATGGCAAACTTTATTCTGCCAGTCTAGGGTCTCCAGATAGAAGGTCCAAAGAGAATTAATGTGGTTACTGCATTGATGTATGAGAAATGTAGAGCCATTCAACAATGACTTATAATCTCACCTTTAATTTGTTGTTTTCAAGGTAAATCTTTTCGTTTTCAGAGTTAACAGAATTTAGCTTTCCAAGAATTTCCTCTTCCGAACTTCTTCTCCATTCCTCCCTTCTTTCCATGTCTTCCATCAGGCCTCTGATCTGACTTATTAGACAGGAAAGTTCTCTATAATACACAATGCTTCCAAAACTCTCACTATGAAAATTAAATTGAACCTTAACACATTCTCTTTCATTGTATATATATATATACATATATAAAAAAATATATGTGTAAAAGGAGGAATGCATTTACACATCCAAAGAAAGGATTATCTACTTACATTCTGAAATAAACTCTCTGAAAGAGGAGAGTTTCTACTCCAAGGAAGGGGTCTTAAATCAATTATAGAACACCAAATGATACTTCCAAGAGAACTATGCATATGCACATGACAAAATGTAATTATATTGAATTTATAGGTATTTCACATAATGTACTACTAAGAACAATCCTCAGCTACTCTAGGAACGTTACTTTCCATCATTAAAAACAGCAAATTATGCTACACCTAATTTTTTGCCTTTTTTTTCACAAAATTTGTTTTGCTGTTTAGTCAGCCACACACTGCTTAGTAGAACAAGTCTTGTTAGAAAGGCATATTTCAAGCAGACTTGTATTTTCAGCTGAAATGAAAACAGCAAAAACCAGCTGAAGGCAGAATGAGTATTTGCTCTTTCTAAGATGCTTTCCTATATATACTGGACCAATAGTGGGCTAGACAGATTTCTAGACTGAAGTCATCTACCTGTACTCTCGTTAAATTTTAAAATCTGCTGCAAGTATTTTCAGAAATGCCAGATTTTCTGGGACAAAACCAAAATATTCAAGCCGTTTTAATGTGAGCTGTTAAAAACTTGAGCATGAACCAAGTTCTTTGTGAAATAAACATTGTCTTGGACCTAGAATAAAGGCATCTAACAGTTTCTTTTGCTGATTTAAATTACAGTCCATATTTCTACCAACAGAAATGGTGAAAGGATATTTGTCATTGTCTGCCCAAAAAATAACATATTCTTCACGTACATTAAGGTTTGACTGTGTAGTTTGAATAAGGCTGGATAATTTTGTTCTGCTTTTCCTTACATGAGTGAACTGTTCGAATGGCATCTGAGAGGAACCCTTCCCTACCCTCTACTGAGGTGATACATTAGTGGAACTGAAATAATTTGGCCATCACTAGTCTGAAATAGGACCTAGAAGACAAATTACCTTTTTCTATTCTGTAAACACAAGGGTTAACACTCAAGCTGTTGAATCAGTTATTAAATAAGTGGTTATGTGGAGGCCACATAGGAGCTGCCAGCAAGTTCAGGCTGATTAGAAGTATGCAGGAAAAAGAATATGTTCCTTTCTGGTAAAGGGAAATAAAGCTTCAAAAGAAGGGAAATGCAACAGTGAGGAGGCTAAAAATCTTAAATTTGTTCTTATTTCCAACTTCCAAATTCTGCTCAGAATTTTAAAATATTAATAAACTCATTTACATTGTCAACACTGAGTATTGCACTACTAGATATCAACACCCTGAAAATACAGAAATGAATAAGCAAAAAAGACCAACAGACCAACTTACTTCTCAAGATCTTCTACCTGAACTTCTAACATTGTCTTTTCTTCAATTATTCTATTGTGCTGGTTTTTCCAGACATCAGAGGCTGACAGTATCTCATGCAGTTTGACTTCCTAGAGAATGCAGAAATTATAAATTACGTAACAGAAGGATGCTACTGAAGAATGCCATGTAATTCTACAAATTTTTAGATAATAGAGATATTTAATATAAGACGGTTTTATTTGATCTCCCTTGTACAAATCAATATAAATTTTCTCTCATCTCAATATCAAATCAAAAAATTACCCACATTTTTAAAAAATCAAAGTCTAAGTACAGACTTACTTTCAAGGCAGAGACATAGTTAAACACTGGTACTGTGTATCAACTGTAGAATACAGCATTTCCAAATTTAAGATGACAATCTTTTCTTACCAAAAAAATTGTCTTCAATACATCCCAACTACATATAAATTACATCAATTAATAAATGAATAAAATTGTGCCAAAATATTTTAATAATGAAAAACACAAGCTAGGTAAGAAATGAAACATTAGGTAAAATCCCTTAAATGAATATAGGTAATTAATCAATACATGCTATCTTGAAAATACACCAGGACGTCAATGAGGAAGAAAACAAGTGTGACTACAAAACATCAAAAGTTCAGGAGTTGTTGCTATCCCTCTGTACTGTTAATTTTAGTTAAAGATCCACTACTGTCTTCTCACAAAGATCCAGGAATACAAAACCCATTATTAATCATCTCCTGGTACACTAAGTAGAAAATATATCTTTAATACTGACGTATACAAAATGATTACAATATATCTAAGAGTATGAAAACATATTCTTCTTTGGAAATCCAAATAGGGCAAGAAGCACAGTTCTGATGTACTTGGCCTTTTTGAATAGTTACAAACCATTGATAGGCAAAGCAAGATTCCAAGGAAGAACTTGGATCAAGGAAGACGTTTTATGCTTGGATTTTGAAAAGGTCCAGAGCAAACAGCTTAGAAACTAAAAGCTAAGTAACCACGTGATAATAAATAATCATAAAGAAAACTAACACTTCAAACCTCAGTCATGGATTCTCAGTTAATACACTGTATTTCTGAGTTAGTCAGTGCTTATCCATAGAGGACTAAATGGAAGACCAGGAGAGGTTTAACCAAAAGCTGATGACGCTCCTCTTACTTCCTACAGCTTAAAATGTTCAACCTCTTAAGAGAACCATTAAACTTTAACAAAACAAAAGCAGTTAATAGTAACAGCTTTTATGACACCTATAGCAACCTTAATAAGCACAAAAGACATGTAAGCACAGCATAATCAAACAAATTTTCTATTTTCCACAGGTGAAAGTCTTTCAGTTGATCAATTTCAAACAATACAACACAACATTGCTCACAGCATAGTCACTCACATGTTCTTTTATTTTAGAGGTTACATCTTTCACAGCTTCTTCTAAGCGTTGAGCTCTTTGTTTCTGGAACCTTATTGCTTTTTCCAGAGCTATTTTCTTCTGCTTACTTGTTTCCTTTAAGGCTAACTTCTGGCACTTGTATTCACCAATTCGATGTTTCCACTCTGTTATTTTATTTTCTAGAGTCTGCAGCATAATTAAAATCAACTCTTCAAACTCCAAATCTTATAGATAATTTTGTACTATAAAATAATTAGGAAGAGCTGTTACACTTATAATCTGTTTCCATATAATCTTGGTATCTCAAATCTTGTGATTGATACAAGGAACTAGCTAAGTACAACAGTCAACAAGAAAAATACAGAGAAAAAATCATTACAAAGATGAAAACAAAAGGCTGAGAAAGTGCAGGAGCAGGCAGGAGTAGGGGGAAAGACTGCAATCTAACCATCTGTGTGCTCTTGGAAATGAACACAGAATTTCCATGTGGAAGGCATGGTATGGATGTTAAACCCATCTATGAGGAGGAAAATAAAATGGTTTCATCAGATTATTTCTGTAAAGAATATCACCTTAATGATGCTACCAGTGATATGCACTGATATATTAGAGTATGTGCTCTGAATCTAGTGACACACACACACTACTAGGTCTGGAGATAGGCTGTATGGCTGTATATGAAATTTCATTATGAAAGTTAATATCTTGTATTTGTGGTTTTTTAAAGTTAGGAAGCTAGGAAAGGCTGGGGTCTTTTCTTGAGTATATGTATTATGATATGGTCTGTGATTAGATGACAATGTACTACTTTCTTGTAAGATCTCTGAATTTTTCCTGTGCATAAAATGGCCCCACTTTATTAATGACACAGATTTGTTTAGTGAAGAAAGTATTTTTTTAAAAAATGAAGCAGAAATGCATTTTAATGCATTTAATAATACTATGAAACATGTACAAAGCAGCCAAGATGGGAAATGGGCTCTACAACAGCCATTATATTTTCTTTTCTATTGCTGTTATTATTTCTGACTAACTAGATGTTTACATCACTCTGATGAAGACTGATCCTATTCCATGCAGGAAGCTGATCTCTCTAACTTCACAATTTTCGTATTTTTCATGTATATACCACATAAATATGAATGGAAAACAATAGCCATTAAAACACTACATGATGACATTCATTAAGAGCAATACCAGACTCTGATTCAAGGAGAATCTCAGATCCACTTATCAAAAATGACCAAGCTACCAATAGACAATTAGTTTCACAAAGACAAGTGTAAATCCTATTCATATCTCTTACTATTCTTCCATCAAACTCCAGCAATGTAGGTAAGCCAGCAGCGTCAACTTCCTCAGTTCAGTGATAAATATCCTAATTGTAGGAATTATTAATGCATTTTTTCCTTCCTTTTAGCCTAGGTCTGACACTACATTATGTACTACTAGTTAACTACTGAATATGTGAATGCCAGCCCTATTCAAGATACCCATTGCCAGTCACTATAATATATGCATATTATGTATGAGGGGATATCTCTCAGTACAGATCTTGCTAATGGCCCCAAAACTTTTACACAATCAAAGCAAAATGTCTGTGGTTTTCCAAGTGAAAGATGGTCTCAGGTACTGGGATTCACCAAAAAACAGAAGTACTACTTCAAAAAAAAGGAAATTACAAAAAAGACCCAAATATGTAAAAAGAAGTATTCCTATATAAATGCTTACAGGGCACCTAATAAACAAAGTTGTGACTTGAAGTGGTGGATAAGCACCTTCAACAAACACAGCAAACAGAAAATCTCAGTCTATGTATGGATTTCTTTAACTGTCAGTATAAGTAAACAGCTGCTATCCCCTATTATAACCACAGGAGGTCAGATTCACACCAAGAATAAGAGCTTTGGGCAGCAGTCAGTGGCTGAGGTAAATTCGAATTAGAACTAATTTCATAGGGGTAATGCTGAGCTTTTGCAAGCTTTTGTCTAGTTATTAACAAAATCATCTCCAGGATTTAAGCTAGCAAATAACTTCAGCAATTTCTGAAAGCGAATAAAACTTTTAAAGAGAGATTAAATGACAATACAGCTGTATATCAAGTTATTTTATCTAATGAAAATGTTGTTGGAATTCTATAATTGTACTAGGTAGAACAAGAAAGCAATTTTTATTTAGAAGAAAACATGAGGCATTTATGCAGACATAGACATGTGATTTGAAATTGCCTTGATATAGGTTGGGTAACAATCTCAAATGATTTAATTAGCAGGGGTTGCATGCTAGTAAAAAAGGTTGGAAATTAGAAATACATTATTTTAGCCAATGTTTTCTCATTCATGCGAAATTGTTCTTGACAAGTTTCACTGTATTGTTATACAGTGTTATACATATTTCACTGTTATACTGTATTGTGAGGCCACATAGAACTCCAGCCTTTCACACATGACCTCCCCCTTGCCTTCTTCTAAAACCAGTAACTGATTCAAATGCCCAAATTCAACTTGTGCTTTTTTAGAACAGAAAATGGAAATAATTTAACCTACCTTAAACCAAGTGAGATTAGGCACCAGTTTTATGTGTTTCACTTTCAGTCAGTATTAAGAAACCTATTGATTCTTCACAGACAATAAGGAGAAATAGGCTGTGGCTGTCACTGTTCTCTTAGAACAGGAAGCCACCATAGGGACCTGCTTATCTCTTGACCATGGGGAGACAATCTTCTAGACAGTGCAGTTAAGTGAGTGCAGACATGTCCGTGCACATTTCACTTTGCTTCACTGGAACTGTACAAGTGTGCATAAGTTGAGAAAAAAAGAAAAAAACCCAACAAACGACCTTGCAATTAAAATAGTATGGTCAGGCAGGTCTTGCAAAACATACTTATGATTTTAACTGTTTGGGATTTTTCTTTTACCAATAATTTGATTTCAAAATAGATCATAGCAAAGCTTTGCTTTTTTTTCCCAATTAACTAAAACACAAGTAAAAATACTTTGACCTGTATTTTCATTTTTAATTCATTATTTTCTGCTTCTTTTCTTTCAATCTGACACTGCAGGTGAGCTTGTATTTCCTTTACTGATCTTGACAGGTGGGATTCTTTCTGTATGTTGAGCTAAGAAAGATAAACACAAATTCATTGGACTATGCTGTATGATGCTCTCTGTATTTTTTCTATTATGCTGTAGTTTTTAACTTACATTTGAATGTCCTCAAAACCTGGAAAAGGTAAAACATGCTCTACAAGTATATTCACAAGCAGGAACTTGCTACTAACTGTATTCATGTTAAACAGAAATCACCAACTTGAAACAATTTACGTATAATTGTTGCATCATATTTAATCTGAGCTTAAGTAGCAGGAATAAGCCTGGAATCATGAACTCAGACATCCAGGCTAAGCAAAGTCATCCAGCTAGCAGGATGATTAACACTAAGACTAACACTGATCAGCTGTGCTCTGACTAACTAGACCTGAACTGGCCTTCATTAAATTCCAAAGACCACCATCTCCTATTAGAACTATTAATACATTTAATTCAAACTCTAATTTTGGGGGATAGGTAAATCATAAGGGAAGAGTAAACTTATGTCACCAGAACTCAGGTCAGATGATTCTATAAAATTTCTTTCAACTTGATTCCTTTGGCTCATTCTAAGAAGTAATAATGTAGAAAAGTATC
This sequence comes from Irena cyanogastra, assembly GCA_013397155.1. Taxonomy (NCBI): domain Eukaryota; kingdom Metazoa; phylum Chordata; class Aves; order Passeriformes; family Irenidae; genus Irena; species Irena cyanogastra. The sequence goes on along the minus strand of VWZV01008957.1, from coordinate 713,885 downwards.
GTATTATCAGTATAGACTGAAAAAGACTAAAAGAATGTACCAGTGGAAGTGCTCATTACAGATACCAGTAAGAAAGGCAGATTCAGTCAAGTATTGATGAAAATTGCATTTATTAAAATTAATGTAAAGAGGGAACAAAGGGATAGCATATAAAATTATTTATCCTTCCAGATGCTAGACACCCTAAATTGTTCAGCATTAGGTAGTCTCCAGTCAGGGCATGTTATGCCACATAGATTCACCAACATTAAGGTCTGCTGGCATTGGGGTCTTCAGAATTTTTATAGGCTTTTCTGTTCAGCATTTCTATTCTCAAGCAAAAGGATGTTTCCATGAAAATGTGCTCCTTCACTTCAAGGCAAGGACATGACAAGAGCCCCCAAAGGCTCCTCTATTATGACCAGATGGTTAAGTTTATCGAGCAGCCAAGTGATCATGTTCATCTGGTTAAGCAAAAAAAAACTCTTAAAGAGGAATTGTGGGTCTTTAAAAACCTGCAAGGAGTTACAAATATCAAAGGACACTGCTGTCCCCTTAAAGGTTTAACTGAGCCTACGCTGTCCCTCACTAACACTGAACCATGCTGCATCACACAGAGTGCCCTGGAGGTATTCAGTCTGTAACACAGATTGCCAAACTAACAGAAAAATAACTTTCAGACTTTTACAGTACCCTCTTATACAGGACAGTGTATAAGTGTTGGTTTTTGCACTGAGCCCCTTCTTTTTGGTGCAAAGAATGAATGAGCTCTCACCAGAATTGGCAGCCTTTGATGATATTAGCTCTGTTGTCTGTACTACCTTTCCTAAAAGAGCCATGGAAACCAAGTGTGAACAGTATCTGTTTAGCTTACTCCATATTATTGCTTATAAGTACTTTTCCCCCAGAAAATTGCAAATCAGTAAATGAGAAGTCAAAAGACACCTTTGGATATTAGTGTTAAGGACAACTGTATCCTTAGTTGGTTTGAATACAGTTTTGATGGTTTTAAGATTATTCTGTGGGATAATATTTCAGGATTTTATAGTAAAACAAATAATTGTTTTACTCAAAATTCATACTTTTTAAAATTGGGAATCTAGTACGTTGGAAGAAAATATTCATTCTAATGGAACTGGTCACTCACTTTTTCAGACTGGAGCATGGATGAAAGTTCTTTAATCTGTTTCTCCTTTTCCAGTATTTTTTTCCTGAGATTCTTCATGGGAAAAAACCAACAAAGAAACGATTTTAATGTCTGTATACAACAAAGCATCAGTAATGCACAGTGATGAACATTTCAGATGTTCACTAAGTTCACTAAGTTACGTTAAACTAAGTTTCCATTTTGTGATGGTAAATCACAAATACTCCCACTTTGCCACTCTTACTGGAAATTGCATGACTCTATACGGTAGCCAGTTTCAGATATTCAGCATAGAACAAAGAGAATCAAATTTTAATTTACTTACAGTATTCTGCATTTCACTTTCACTTAGCTCCTGCATCCAAGTGTCAATGTTTTTACTGTGTAACTGCAACACAGGAAACATAAAAAATTTCTTCTTTACAACTGATTTTGTATTTTTCAATGATTTTAAATTGGTCACATACAGTTTGCTACATTTTTAAACCTGGTACATATGACTAGAAAAGCTCAGATACTCACAAGCTACTTAGTTGGTGGTTAAAACCCTAAAGATTTAATTTATTTTTTGCATGGAACTTTGTAGCTGAAGAAACAAACCAAGGTTATTCCATACACTTATTTATTTTTTTATTCTATCTAGAAGGGGTCTAAATACTACAGGTAAGTTTTATTTAAGCATGTAGTTAAAGGGTAAAAGCATTCGTAAAATTCACACTATTTCAAAAATTAAGTGCTAAAGCCTTTCAAGAGCCTCAATTAGTTATGAGAATTTGAAGAATGAGCCAGAAAGCATAAGCTGAAAGATCATAAAAATCAATTTGAAATAACTCTTTGTAGAATTCATGTGCCCATGATATTGTCAACTAAATTTTTTATTTTAAAATATCCAATTGCACGTATGCATGCCTAAGTTCCTATTTTAAAAAGTAGACTGGTGTGGCTTTTAGACTGTAAATCCAAAACATTTTAGTTTCACTAATGAGAAGATAAACCCATGAACTCAAGCTTGAAACTTTGGTATCAAAATTTGACTAGAAATTCTTCATCTTATCCTGGCCTGCATGTAATTCCTCATAATGTTCTGCAATCTTGATTCCATGGCTATCTGTAAGGTCAATCCATGGACCCCAAATCTGCATCGACATTTCGACATTTGCATGCAGAGCAAACTTATAAATATTGTATTCAGTAGAAGTCCTAATCTTTCCTGACTACACTGAGTCAGATTTTCTGCCAGCAAAAAAATCTTATATAAACAGAAATGGTGTTTTGTGACCTGACACCGATTTACCACCAAAATACTTAGAAGGCTTCCCAGAACTGAGAAGTGATTGGAAACCTAAATTACTCATACTATCTTTCCATTCTCAGGAAACAGTTTGCCCTTTAGGAACTTTCTTTTTGTTGAATGATCAACAGAAAGCCTCATGTTTGTAAGACAACTAGCAATGTCTATGAAAACCTGAAAATGAAGATTAACTTCAAAATTAAAAAATAAACTTTGGAATAAACACCCATTTTGTGAGGTTCTGAAAGAGAGTTAAGAAAGCCAGTAATGACAAATTACATTCAATTTTAAGAGAAATCTACATTCTTCACTCCATCAGGTTTCTGTGTGAGTTCCACATGTGAGTCCTACATGTCTACTCTTATAAAGGCATTCACCCAGGACCACCTCCTGTTTTAACAAACATAGTTCAACAAACTCCTTCCAAATTTTTAGGAACTTTCTTAGTGCACAGGACATAACAAAAAAAAAATCTTCCCACAACATGTCTAGTAAAGAAGATGATATGACAAATGTTTCTTTCAGACTAGTGTAAGAAACGTACATTTCCATTGATTGTATGTTTATGCTTTACGTATTTTCTTACTTGGTGTTCTAGACTGTCAGACTCTTTGCTCGGATCCGTAAAATACTTCCCAGCTTGGATGGCTTTTGTAGTTCTATGACAATCCTTTTTATCTGGCTGAATCACTGAACACGGTTTTCCTGTTTCTCCAGGTGGCACACATGTTTTTCCCTGAAATAGCATTCATAATTATGTGACATTTAGTTTCACTCACAGTTAGGTCACTGATATTGCTAATTCAAGGATATCAACATAAAACAAGTCAGCTCCTCCAGAGAATCCTTTAAGAGAAAGTTTAAAGATCAAAGAATCATTTAGGACTTTCAACAAGGATAAAAGCCTGTGATATCACAGGATGTATCCTCAAACAGTTTGCTCACAGAACACACCTAATCCACAAGGCAAAGGCAGACTACCTCCAGTGAAGGCCAAGACCTACTCAGATTCCAATGTTGCTTTTTCTCACAGCAAACTTCTTCCAGTTTGGAGGCAGCAATGGCTTTCCTCTTTTCCAAGTTTGGAAAAGCTTCTCACCAGGCCCAGCTGCTCAAGAAAATGATCCTGCCCATGCCATGGCAAGTCCAGAGCCATATCAGACCTAAAACCTAAATGCATCCCATTCCCCCACTTCCTTATCAGGCACCAGAAACCTGTCATCACCCTCACTCCTTCTCCAAACACCTCTCTCCTGCCTCTGCCCTAGCACTCCAGAATGATTGATGCCTTCACCAAGCACAGTTATCTGTTCACTCCACTCCATGCTCCACTGAGTACTCATTGTTTTTTCAGAAGTGGATTGTGTTGCCTTCTTCACCCACCAGGGCCCATTTCTCTTGTGCTCAGCCTGTGCCAGGTGCATCTCCATCAAAAGGATTTGTCAGACTAAGACTTTCAGTTCTTATATCCATATTGCCCTTCATATAATTGAGAAAATGAGTAACAAATTTGGGAAGTCCCATCTTGAATAATCCCTTCCTCACAAATCAGAATGCAGACTGCTCTGTTTCCAATTGTTGTCTTAAGGCAAATAAGTACAAACAAACATCTAAGGTTTTTTATTTTATATATGTGTGTGTGTCTTGTTTTACTACAGGATTAGATTTCCTGGCAGACCTCAACTTGTGTAACACAGTGCAACTCTCTGTAGTTTTTTCCTGGATACACAACCAAAACCAAGTTCTTGAATTTAATTACTTCCAAACAGCACCTTGGAAGATTAAACATCATGCTTCATTTATCATAGCCAATCAATGTAAGCAGAAAAGAACAAAGAAGAATTTTGCCATGGTTTCAGTATACTGTTGCCATGACCAGCACTGTCACTAAGCCATTTTTTGAAGTATCACCTACTTCACACCTATAACTAGGAAGTATATTTTTAACCTAGTTAACAAAACAAATACAATTTAAAAAATCAAGCTTAACAGGAATAGAATGAACTTGCCTCAACAGTGTGAAGAAGAATGAACTTTTCCTGAAGGTCAAAGTCCAATGAAGGAGCAGTACAGTCATGTACACGTAAAGACAAGGATGCTTGTGATGATGACATCATTGTGATTTAATGCTGTACAACAAGATAATATATGTTAACATATATTGGTGTTTCACGAATCAGTAACTGAAACATTACTGGCATGCCAAGTTGTTCCCACTACAGTGGGAGTACTGGACTGGACTGGACTAAGTAGATCCCAGTCACAGCAGAGATGTAACACAGCTAATGCACCTAATATCTTCCACAAGAATTCACAATTTGCAATTGCTTAGCACTGAATTCACAAACACAGCGCACAGAAAGCAAATCCATCCACAGCAGAAAACTGAGTACACTCGAAGGACAAAGTAAAGCTCGCAACCGCTATTTCCCACTTCCATGCTTCCCAGCACAGAGGAGGAGGCTCAGGGGCACAGGGCACCCAACGCCAGCCCTCGCCCCGGGCTCACACTCGGGCTCTCACCTCACCGAAGGTCCCTGCGCCCGCTGCCGGCGGCTCCCGCCCCTGGGGTGTCCCGCGAGCCAACCCCCCAGCAGCGCTCCAGTGAGGCAGGGTCCCCTCAGCCCCGCTCCTGCGAGACAGCGTCCCCTCAGCACTCCTCCCGCGGGTCCCCACGCACCTGCGCCCGCCGCTCCTCGCCGCCGGGAGCTGTTGCCGGAGCAACGCGGCGTTGCCGTTGCCGCTGCCGCTGCCGGTGCCGGTGCCGTGCCGGCCCCTCTTGCGGCCGGGGGAGGCGGTGGTGCCCTCCCCGGGCCGGCCTTGCCCGACGCTCCCCGCGAGCACCCGGTGCCCTCGCCCACGGCCGGTGCAGGGCGGAGACCCCCGCGGGCCCGGCGAGGAGGCATCGGCCCTTCCCCGAGAGAACGAGGGGCGCTTGGCTGGGATGCAGAGGTGCCTCGGGAAGCGGCTGTGCCCCTTACCCGGCCGTGCCGTGCCGTGCCGTGCGCACCCAGGAGGTCACTGTCAGACACAGATGCACAAGAAACCTGGAGACCTCTGGGGAGCTTTAGATCCTCCAGACGATTTCTTTCTGCGTGTTTCCATTAATTAATTTTTTTTCTGAGGTTAAACACAAAGTATTCATGTAACCTGACCGTATGTGACGCTGTTTTGCCAATACATTGTCAAACACCGTAGAGAAGCCACATATTTTAAAATAACCACATTCAGATGAAGAGGCAATTCAAAAATATCTGAGACACTGCAACAGATGTGTGAAGAGATCACTTTCAAATCGTAAATTGTGCAAAACAGAGTGATCATGTGATACAAACATGATCATTCGTACAGGTGCAAAGGTAGGTATGTACATAGACACACATACTCATACATAATTATAATTTGTACATTTTGTTAAAAAATCATACTGATAGAAATATTACTTTTTAATATCCTAAGTAAGAGCAGTGTCAGCAACTTACATTAAAAATAAGCTTGACAGAAAAAAAAAAAAATCAAGCATATCCTTTGGCATCCTTTGTAACCATGCCAGTGTGTATTTTCTTCTATTGCTGGCAGTGGAATTTCAGAGAGCAACTACTCACTTCATACACTCTTTGGAGAATATTTCCTAGCCATGTGTGCTGGTAATAAAAATGTAATGCTAAATTTCAACCTTTTAAATTCAAGTAGACAGGAAATCACTTCATTATCCATTCTGGAGTGAGTGTCCAATTGTACCTGAATTCAAAAGATTTTGTCTTTGCATGTACAAAAGGCCTAAGGCTTTGTTCTCTACAGGACCCACAGCCTTGAACTAAGAATTCACCATCTCTGACAGACCTTTGCTTCAGCACCACTGTTTCAAGCTGTGGTGTTGGTACCCCACAGCCACCTCAGACAAAATTCTTAATTTTAGCTGCCCAGAACTTGCTATAAGATTGGCTTATTTTAAAACGAAGGCAATAAGCTTTTGCAATTTTCTAAAAATCTGGACATAGTTTATAAAATAATGCAAGCACTATCCAGAAGTGAGGGCTAATTAGCACAATAATTAGCATTGCACTCTGTACCTCCTAAACAAAGAATGAATTACAAATATCAGTCCTCAAAACCACATTTTAATGACAGTGGCACAATCCACAGAGTCGAAAATAATTAAAGGAAATAGCACACACAGTTCCACAATGACATAATTACAGGCCTTATTAAAAGAGATGTGCTTGAGAGAAGCGTCTTTAGATACCACAGGAACACTGCTGAGTGTTTGTCACAGTTCATGACTTCATCTGCTCTAAAGGTATAATTGAACCTTTCATTTCCATGTCAGAAATTCATTACTCCAGTGTGCTTCTTTGTTCATTGGTTAATTTTGGCAATAGTCTGCTATTGCAAAAGCTGCACATTTGCTGAGACCCTGTTAATACAATGTTCCTTCTCCATCCCTGTATGCATTGCTTGGTGCAGTATTGACCAGATTTAATTTCTCCAGCAATCCTTAGACACATGCTTCCTTTCACAGAAATGGATATCCAGCAGAGACGGTACTGTGTGTTCAGATCTAAAATTTCATTTTCCCAAGCAATAATCAATGTTGCAATTTCAGTTCAAATCAATGCCAGAATAGCTGTCACATTTTAGAGTAGAAAGACTCCTTTGGGGAAAAAAGTCAGAGATGAAGCATTATTTGCTAGTACTAGTTCCCTCTAACTGCTTTTAGGTCAGTGAATGCCCTTTCAGGCAGAAATAGTTCATTTTGTTTGCTTCTGATAAGTCTTATTATTCCATAAAGGAGTTCTGCCACATACAAATTCTTTGATAGGAACTACATCACATAATTGGAATAAATAGGCTGTGGCATTGTTGCTGTAACTATTTCCCAGAGTTATGTAAAAATATGACATTACATAGACAATCCCTTTTATCCAGGAAAACTCGCTCGCTACTCTGGGACACCCAGTTCTATCTGCCGAGCAAGCAGAGCTGCAGTAGTCTATTGTATGGAGGCACTGACATCTAGTGGGCTCCAACTACATTTCCATTTTTTCCAAATGTTCCAAAAATCTGTCACAGCATTTCTTTCTGAGGTGCTGTGACCTTGATATTAACGCATATTTAAAAGTACAATCAAATATGAATAGCTGGAGGTTGAATTTATTAATTAAGGCTGACTCTTACTACAGTAGCAAGAGGAAGATTTGTTTTAATTAGGAGATCATGTTCACTGAGCTCTGTCCATAGTAAAAGCTCTGAAGAAGTCAGTTCAAGTAATGCAGGTTTGAGCACTTCCCCAAACGCCTCTGCAAAAGACAGACAAAATTTGCTGTCATGCTTTCTGACAAGCAGGTGTAAAATGACAGGGTAAGGCTTTTGATTTCCATTATTATGTTTATTGTATACGTGTATACATATGTATGTATGTTCAAAAGCTACGTGGGCTGCAGTCCCAGCTGCCAACACAAATGCCACATGCCAGCTCAAGTTAGGAAGAAAAGATGTGTTAGTTGATGTCAAAACCATAAAAGCTGTGTTCTCAATATGGTCTTCCCAATGCTCTTAAAATAATTACAGCTTCCAGCTTCCTACATGGACTTCATGATGTTCCATGAAGAAGGCAAGTTTAATTATTCCTATGCCACATATGGAGAAACTGTATTACCATGTGATCCATGTGATGAAACTACATTCTCACAGTCACCATTAAGGAAAAAGTAATAAACCTCCAGTTATTAAACAATCATTGCACTGTAAAAGGAAGAAGCCCAAAAAATTTATTTCTATTTCCACAGGGGCCACTTCCTCCAAGTATAAGATAGCCAACTTCTTCTAAGACAGACAGCTGGGGTGCGGGACTAAATTATTATCCTTCCTGCTCCAGGAAAGGACAAAGACCATGAAAACAACATATGATATACCTAGTCCAGTTCCCTGAAATATCAGGACTTTTGCCTACTGAATGTTTTGCCAGTTGCTGCATGCAATCCTAGTACAACTCCAGTTCAAGTGTTTAGGGGAAGCACAGCAACAGCTGCCACAAGGACCACTGAAAGGGTGCACTAATGTGAAAGGAGCATTAATTCTCCTTCAGATCACTGCAGGTTCTGAGCGGAAGTGTGCTGTTGAGAACAGCTGCTTTCTGGTTCTGTCAAATCCAGTCCCCACATTTTTCATCAAAGCCTGATTGTACACAGGCCAGACAGCTGGCATTGCTGATTTAATAATCTTTGCCTGGTTATTATCAAGCTAAGCTTACAGTTGTTAATGTTGGCAAAGAATCTATAGACTCACAAACGAACAAACGCCCTTACCTATTTTAATAAAATAAGTTTTGATTATTAAATAGAGATTCTGTTCCTTTTATTTTTGTATGTCTTTTCAATATATCAATAAATGGTAAATCAAATTTACACAAATTTATCTGGAAAATCTGGTTCTAGGACTGCTACTATTTTCCAAAGTATTAGCTGGAGTTCTGCAAGGTTGTGACTGGTGCCAGTTGTGACTTTGCCAAACCTCTTAATTTCCCACTACTAAACTGCATTAAATGATTAAATAAATTTGTTAAGTATTAATAAAAATATTATGCAAATATTTGCTTCAGTTACATAACTATGACTGGGAAGAGAAGGGGTGCGTATACACACAGTGAGACAAGACATGGCCCTCAGTGTATTACAGAATTAAATAGGTAGGAATTCCAACATGGGCACTACATTATCGGAATTAGATGTGCTACCAGCGTGTGTTTGTTTCATTCACAGTGTTTTCACAGGATATAAACTGACTTATGAAGGAATTTCTTGGATTTTGTTTTTCAAATCTTTGACTCTGAAGTCTTTGGTGTAAACACTACCTTCCCATACTGTCAGAAAGCAGTACTGGGAGTCAACTGAGAATCATTTCAGTTATAAGCTATTACTCTTTACATCGAAATATTTTAATAACACTATAAACTTTTATATTAACATAATTTTGGTTGGTTAGTTGGTTGGGTTTCTGTATGAATTCTATTTCTACTCATAGGAATGGATGTTTTGGGGTCCATTTATACCCGGCAGTAAAATGCTATGAATGGTTATTTCTTCTTTTGGGGTATGTTACAAGAAAGGCTGAAGACCAGACAGTAGGTAAAGTTGTGTTGGTCACCATACCTTCTGGTACAGTGGTCTCCCACCTCATAATTCTCAAAGATCAGGTACATGGCAGGCTTTAATTTCTTTTTCTGCCTGAGACAATTCTTCAGCCTGACCATCTTATGGCTCCAGCACTTTTACAAGTGACCTTCCCTGCTGTCTACCCCACACTTCAGAGCTACTGTTCGATACAGTTCCTCCAGCACAGCTCCTCAGCCCTTGCAGCTGATTTTATCAGAATGCATTGGTGTGTATCTCTACATACTGTGCACACTTTGAATTCATTTTCAGCACTCCCTATGTCAGTATCTGGCTTGTAACTAAGCCTGTGTGCTAAGGTATGACTTTCCTTACCTGAGCCAAATATATCAGTTTATCTCAAACCCAAATCCCTGACCATGCTTTTGGGTCTGAACAGTACTTGTAGAGAGGGACCTGATTTCCTACTAGAACCAGGTATTGAAGCTTCCAATAAGAACACGGCAGACGGCCTGCATGCAGTAATTTCTCAAAATGGCAAGAGCAATCTCCAAAATAAAGCTGTTAACACCTTCTAGGATGTCAAAAAAATTTCCAGAGTTTGTCCTGAATGGTATGTAATAGGCCTACAGCATCCAAAGAAAGAGAATGACAAGAAAGGGAGAAACTCTGCTGAGTTCTAAGAGTAGTAGAATACTGTGGAATTTAGAAAGCATGGAGTTCCAGGTTGTGATCCATTAAATAAATTTATTTATACATTGAATACAAAATTGGAAAATTATCTGAACTGGAGTTTTATATGAAATATACAACCATGCAGTATAACAGATCTTCCTCTTGAATAAGTGTAGGAATCACTAGCTGAAGATTTATTTTTTCCCTCTCGCTCACATTCTGAGCACTTCACATTCATAAAAAGGGGAAGGATGTTAAAAGTGAGAACTGAAACACCAGATCCAGTGCCAAGCAACCCATCTGCTAGTGCTGGAAATACTTGCTACTTAAGGCATTTTCCTAAGTAGTACCACTCTGTTTGGGGCTCCTCAGGAAAGCAGCAACTAAAAGTAGGTTTTCCAAATCCTACAAGATCACTCTAACCCATGGGGGCTTAAAGGATGGAAGTCTTGTTCCTCTTACAGCCAGCCATTTTCTGAGGGAAAAGCAATACCAAGGACATCAGACAATGTAACAGAAAGCAGCGCTTTTCTCTCTGGCAGGCAAAGCTCACATGCCATGGGCAGCAGCGGGCTGCAAGCTTCAGGGAAGAACTAGCAGTATGTTGATTTGGGAAGAGTTAGACTGACTTGATGGCTATTCATCCTAGCCTGAAAATACCACAGAGCCAGGGCATTACTGGGGTACATTGCAGCTGAGGTGGTGCTTCTGCTACAAGCTCAGGCATCCTGAACGGCTTTCAGTTGTTGGGCATCTCTTTTTGTGGAAATCCATCAACGTGAACTGCTGGAACTTAGTGCCAATGGAAGCTATGAAGTGAAATAATTGCATCTGTAGATCCAAATTTAATATTTTTGATGTTGATGTCATTTTACATATGCTAAACTGATATCACAATGAATTGTAACCAGCACTTACATGACTGTAATCAGCTTTCATCAGGTCATATAGTACTGGGCTTTGAAACAGACTCGTGGGACTTCTATATATCAGTAATATTAATTTTAGGAAACGGAAACAAACTTGCCAGATAGCTTTGATATGCAAACATTTATACCCATGTATAAGCAAGACAATACAAGCTGAAAAAGGTAAAATGATTCAAGAAAAGCAAGTGCATACACACAATAGCTTTCAGGCCCTGTTCTTACCAGAATAAAAGGTACAATAGGAACTTTACACAGCCTGGGTTATGTTTTGGTTTTAATTCCTGGAATCTGACCACATGTAAGCAAGATGTTTTGATTGTTAGTTATTTCCCTTCTCTGGAATTCACCTCTTGTCATAATGCCATAGGATTTCCTCTGACTTTATCAAATTCAGCCACACATTACCTACTATTTGGATTATGAAATAAATTACTTAACTGAACAACCAGGATAATTTTCAAGCTGGGTATGTTAAGATGCTGCCAATGATGCCACAATGTAAATGTTTTCTAATTCCTGGCCATGTCAAAGGTCCTTTCTTTTCTTCTTGAACATTCAATAATCATGATGAGAGATGTTAAAATAATGGGAATTACTAAAAGTAGAGACTTTTTTCTCCTAATTTGCTTGATTACTGCTATTGAGTCTTGCTAGTGTACTCAAGGTTTTCAAAACCTCTCTTTGTGATGTTTTGGTGCTAACGCCTAGTTGCGTCTCAGTAGACGTTTATCCAATCATCTTTTAATAAACGCTTTTTTTCCTGAACGACTTTTTAAAAATTCATCCCCAGCTTACATTTTAACGGTTTATCCTTAAAAGTATTTTTGGTGAAGACAAGGTTTGACTTACTAAACTCAGGACACAAGAAAAGGGAGCGGGGGCGAGACTTGTCCTCCCACAGCCGGGTCAAAGGGGGCCAGCCCCCGGGACAGGCCGGGCCGCGGTCCCTGCGAGCGGCGGGATTTCCACGCTTGGGGCGCGGACAGACGTGGCCGGGGCTCATCCCAGCCCGCCCGAGGGGCCTCTACCTGTGCCGCCCGCGCTGCTAGCGAGGCAAAGGCCTCTTTACGGCAAAGGCCGCGGCCAGCTCCCAGAGTCTCCTTCGCCCAGGGCTGGCGAGCAGGCCGACCCGGCCCCGAAGCAGCCGCAGCCTTGGGGCCGCCGACAACACTCGGACCTATCCGGGATGAAAATTCTGCCGGGGCACCACGGCCAGTCCTGCCCCCCCCCCCCCCCGCCGTCCCCTCACGCCAATGCGGGGCGGGCCGGGACTGGAGAGGGGCGGGGCTGGGACGGGACGGAGGGATCTGGGGAGGAAGGCGGCCGGGGCGGAGCGGGACCAGCGCAGTGGGGGGCCGGGGCGGGGCGCAGCGGGGGCAGGGCAGAG
>VWZV01008957.1:688575-701346 GCA_013397155.1 Irena cyanogastra | reverse complement strand
GGCCGGGCGGCGATGGGCTGCTGCGGGAAGTCTCCTCCAGCCGGCCCTTTCGGCCACGGGCTGGGCAGGCCTGGCGGTTCGCCAGGCGGGCTGCACAGCAGCAGCCTCGGGGGGCTGGCGGGGATGAGACAGCCCAAGGTCAGACGGGCAGAGAGGGGAGAAGGCGTCAGCACTGGGAGCACGAGATGCGCAGGCATCAACTGCCGGGAGATACGGCCGGACTTTGTGCATGCAAAGGACAAGGGTGTGTCTCGCCTGAAATAAACACCTGGGTTTTACTGGCTGCTAGATACGTATTCATATCGTGCCCAATCGGTAAGAGTCGAGCTCTGATGCGACACATGAAAGTCCAGTATGTGTCTGCTTAGGCTGGATGATTTGTTTTACCTTCAGTATCGTTTTTAAACTTGTTTGATAGCCCATTGTTTCCGATTTGGTCTTCCCCTTTCTTTGCAGTAAGGGCACTGTAACTGTCTTTTGTTCCTTAGCGCTTGTCTTGAGCCGTAAACCCCTTTCCTTAAATAATCAAACTTGAACAGATTTGCTGTATGGAGATGGGTATCCAAGCAGTATATCGTAATCCACTTCGGTTTCTTACGAGTTCTCACTGGGTCACAGGTTTGGAATGTGGTAAGCGTTGTTATCTGGTCTGATTAGTCTGATGTATTGCCCTAAATCTCAATATTCAAGCAGAACCAATGATAAGCAGTACAGCAGAGCTCTGAAAATGCAAATTCGTCAAAAATACTGTTCAAATTTGAATGAACTTAAAGCAGTCATTGTTGTATCTCTTTGTGATGGAGGTATTTCCATGCTTCCCCCGCTACTCCTGGCTACTTCCACATCTACCTGCTTCCCAGACTGACTCATCCTTTCCAGCCCCCACTATCTCTTTTCTTGTTGGACAAGGGAAAAAAAAGAAGATGCAATTTCACCCTTCATTGTGAGATGAATCTTGCGATGAGACCTTGTGATTTCATTTAAGTGTATATGTGAAATATAACACTGTGGCCTTCACTTAGCAGTTTTCAGACTGCTGAGAGGATTTAAGGAAATATTTATAGGAAATATTAATAATTTTATATATGAATACTCTTGTCTGTAGTTAGTACAAAAATAATTCCAGACCTATTTTTACTGTATTGTAAAGAATCTGTACAAAGTTTTTGAGAATACCTGGCATAGTTTTAAAAGCCTTTTAAGCAGTAGTAGTAGTACATCCTTCTTCCCTATATGGCAGCTGAACTTTCTCATGATTGCAGTTTGCTTTTATGTAGAACTGCAAATGCCAGAAGCATTTATCAAGATGTGTGTGCTATCAAAGTTGCTTAATCTACATGTGACAGAAGTTAAAACAAACTTGGACAATGCAATTTAGTTCTATTGTATTCTGTTTCTCACTGGCCACCAAAAACTTGTTAAGGATGAAATTGGACAGTCGGAATGCTTCCAGTCCTGTTAAGTTCCTAATTGGTAAATTTGTTAGCGACTCAATCATAAGCCAGATTCTCCTGAGAATGCCTGGCTTTGAACAGCAGGCTGTCAAGGGATGGGATCATCGTTATGAGGAACTGCTGCTCTGGAGAGGGGCAGGCAAAGCCCTCACTTCCGGCTTTGCTTGGTTCCCCGATGTGAAATGTGTAGCTTCTCCCTGTCTGGAATTGAAAAACAAACTGCTTGTGGATTAGTAAGTCTTGGCGTGAATTTTTTATTGAGTGAAATGAATTGTCTGATGGATTTATTTAGCTAAATGAAGTTACATTGTACTTCATGGTCACTGAAATCACAGCTTGGATGAGAACAGCAGAGGTGATCTTACTGTTTCTGTAATGCATAACAAGATACCTAAAGAGTTTATCAAACACTGGTCTGTCCTATTCTAAATAGCAACACGCTCCCCACCCCCAAAGATATGTATTTCACAACTTCCCAAGAAAGTTTTAGCTTTTAATCCTTGTCTTTAGAAGCTTTCTTTAATGTCTAATTATAATTTAAATCTTCTTACAGAAGTTTAAACTCCCTATTTTTGTCCTGTTTCCTCTGGACAGGACATTTTTTTTCAATATATTCAAGATAGCTGCAATCAGAACCTGTTTTGTCTTCAGGTTTTACACGAGTACAATTGATAAGCAATTACAAAATATACAAGATTGAAGTAATCTTTTGATTTTCTTTATTACCTCTGGACTTTCATTTTGGTTAATGTTTTAAAGAACTCTGTGCAAAATTTGACCAAATGCTTCATGTGAGAATTCTCAGTACCAAGTTTAGCAGAGGATTTCTTTGTAATGTTTTTAATTGCCTTTTGCAATTTAAAATCTCTGTCTGCCCCTTTTTTTACCTGATAGTATGGACATGTTGGTGAACTTAACAGCTTTCAAATTTGTCCTTTCAAACTGGTATAAGTGACTGTTTTAAATTTGTCCTGGAAAATTATTTCTATGAACTTCTATGAATTTTTTTAACCTGACTAACTTGCAGTTCACAGAAGAAAAGCTTGGTCAGGCAGAGAAAACTGAACTGGATGCTCATCTGGAGAACCTTCTCAGCAAAGCAGAATGCACTAAATTGTGGACAGAAAAAATAATGAAGCAAACAGAAGTATTATTGCAGCCAAATCCAAGTAAGGAGCCTTTCAGGTTTTTGTTTTCAACTTTTGAATTAATAGATATGCCAATGTAAATATTTACTGCAATAGCTATTGCATAAGTAATGACTAAGTACAGCAGTTTTAAAATTGGAGGGCTGCAGTTATGGAAAGCACATTTTGAAGAGCTGGTAAGAATTGGAGACACTGCCAATTGCTGGTACTTCCCGAACCTTTCAAATGGGGAAAACTTCATACAGAGCTTTTTAAACTGTCATGTTGGTTCCATACTCTCCTCAGTCTCAGGTTGATTGGTTTTTTGAATTGTTTAATTGAACTTCCCATTCTATTTCCAGGTATTTTGAATAGCTGTAAGAACTCTGAAGTTCTTCATGGGGTAGATACAGTGGCTTAAGAAACTTCATTACCATTTCAATATTTAAACTCTTTGCGCAATACAAATCCACTTGAAGCAGGCAAGATGAACTAAAATACCTGTCTTTAAAAATTCCATTAGTGAAGAATTAGCACACTACTTAAGCAGTACAAAGAAGTGTCAAATATTATTTCATCATTGTTGAGTCTGTTGCAGTAACAGTAACAAAAAAACATGGGCAGAAGAAATGAAGTTTCATGGTGTGTTAATTTTATTCGTTTCTGAAATTGCTGCTATGAGTAGTAATGTTGAGGACGTCAGTTTCAGACTCATCCTACAGTTGTACTAGAGTTTAGAGCTATAGGAATTTGCTTAGTGTATAGATCTAGATTTTAAATCAAGACCTGATGTCTCATCAGTGTGTGAACTACTTCACTGAAAAAATCTAAACCTCCTTTGGCTTTGCTCAAATGATAATTTTATAAAACTGCTACTACGTCTGCACTGAAAACAAATATTCTCCTTGTAATGATATACTGAGCTAGGTGTATTAGTAAAGGTAAATCATACACTGCTAACACTTCTCTAATGCCAAGTAGATAAATTCTTTATTACAGAGATGTTTGAAGTATTACTTTGGAAGTGTGTTACATCTTTTAGTTCCATAAAAACAGTATTTTAAAAATAAACCAACTAATTGTGTGGGAAGGATCCAGTAGAACTTGCAGACTATTCTAGCTCAAATTTCTACTTTTGTCTAGGCCAGAGGAACTAGCTGTCTATTTCATTCAATTCATTATTTGTAGTATCTTGTGGACTTTTTCAGAAACTTGTAAGCTTTGAATCTTGAAGCACTGACTGGAGGCTAGTGGAAGTGTATGAAGAAGTTTCAGTAGAAGGATGATACATGGTAGTGTCTCAGTTGTGGTCACAGTCCATTTTCTGATGGCTAAAAATACTCAACATTGAGCAGTGATCTTTGTGAATGTAACTTCAGCTGTTTGCTGGCCTACTTGGGAGAAGGATCACATGCTGCAGAGAGCTACCTTTGGTGGTTGTTAATGGGGTGACCCTGTCTGGGGGACGATAAATCACTTTCAATCCCATTTATAATTGTACCTATAGAGCAGACCCATGTAATAGTCCAATAATTTTAGATTACTTTCCAGTTCTTTTGTGATTTAGTAAAAAATAAATCTTAAGGCTCGAGTAAAGAAAACAAATGATTTTTGATTATTTTTGGTACACTCTTGCTGCCAGACAATGTGCTGGTACCCATATTGGCTGTCTTAGATTAATTTTTGTGACCTTCATGAGAGAGTAGTTATTTAACCCACTGCTGTTGAAAGTTGTCTAATTAACAAGTAGTTAACAATTAAATAATTTAACAATTAAAGTGGCAGGTTTGTTCACTGGAAATCTTTGTGATTGTCTGTACTGTTGTAGGCTGAAATTAGTTCTTACTGGCTGTATAAATGAAGCCAGCTAGGTGGGAAATGAAAGCAATTGGTCAGAGAAATTGAGTATTGTGTCTGAGGAGTTTGCTTTTTCAATTAGAGTCCCTGTTAAGGTGTGTGAGGCCTTTCCACCTAAGAAGCTTCCTGTGGCTTAGTATTATGATAGACGGGTAGTAATGCTCACATAGTCTTGACAAGTTTTTCTGATACTTTTATTGATCAGACTAAGAAAATAGGAGAACACAAAATGAAACATTTTCTAATAACTTTTAATAATTTATTTCAGAGGGCTTCAAGGGAGGAAAGAGGATATAATTTCTGGGGCTATCAAACTTTCAGAATATCTTAATAGGGAATTTAGAGTAGTTGTTGAACTTAATTCCTACTGCCAGTTGTAGTGAACAATTTTGGTCTTTTTTCTGGAGGGGGAACAGAAGACTGGGTTTTTAAGGGGAAGTGTTCTGTTATTGCTCTTACTGTGAAGACTTCTGATCAAAATCCTGAAAAGCTGTATAACTATGCTAATGGAGAAGAAAAGTATAAATTTTCACTTTCCCAGATGGCTCTAGGAAACACTTGAACATGGCAGATGTGGAACATGGTCACTTTTCAAGAACAGCATCTCCAGCTTAGCACTGTTCACTTAATGTTGAGTTTAATGGCTGGATTTTGAAATTCTTTTGTGTTCTTTTTTCATGTTTGTTTGTTTCTCTTTCTAACTTATGCTTTGAATGACAGTGATTATTTCAAATAAACATTTTTAGATGCCAGAATAGAAGAATTTGTCTATGAGAAGCTGGACCGCAAAGCACCAAGTCGCATGAATAACCCAGAGTTACTAGGCCAGTATATGATTGATGCTGGAAATGAATTTGGCCCAGGAACAGCCTATGGTAAGAAGTAAAAAAACCCCATAGATATAGGCTTTTTTTAAACAGTGTAAAATTATTTTTCTTGTCTTCCTCTAGATAAAACAGTTTAATGACATTTTTATCAGTTTGAGTTGTCTCGCTGTATAACTGAGCATTAGGAGATCAGTGATGAGGTTTCTATCCAAATCTAGAAACAGAACTTGTGGTTGGAATGGTATCCATCTTCATGGATGGATATTTATCGTACCAGAACAACTACTTTTGGAGATTAGTTTCCTTGTTAAAGGAACACATCTGCACATTTGACAGTATTTATTGATTTTATTTGTTGTTTGGAGTGAAAATGTTACCTGAAATTGACTTATGTATTAAGAAACCTCTCTAACTGTACAGTATTCCTGCTTTTCTTAATATATAGTATTTTGATAAGGATTCCTTTTGCTACACTAACTTCAGTTCCAATACTTAACTGCAAATAAATTTCAAAAGTATTGCTTGGTTAATGTACAGATGCAAATTTAGAAGTATGAGTAGATGGGGCGAGGAAAAGCACATTATTTTCCAATATCTTAATAGGCTTTTTCCTTGCTACTAGCTACACCTGTCTTAAGAGTGTTGTATAGGAGAGGAAGTTGTTGGATTAAAATAGGTAGGTATGATATCCAGTTCTGAAATAGATGTTCACTATGGAGTTGCCATAATATGTGGTCTCATTGAAATCTTGTCTTGACCTGTGATAGATTGTTCATAATAAATATGGTTTGGCTTGTTTGTATGGTTGTTTATTTTGGTGTGGGGTTTTTGCTTGTTTTTATGTTGGGATTTTTTGACGTTTAGTTTTGGGGGGTTTGGAGTGGTTTTTGAGGAGGATGGTTAAGTTTTTTGCACATTATTTTCTTTCTTTTGAAGGCCCTTTACATGGCACTGGATTGTTTTCCAAACTGCTGGCCCAAACTTTCCTGACTGTAACAACCTATTTTGTTAACCTCCTGCCTGAACAATATGATTAACATATTTTTTCCTTTGCAGGAAATGCACTCATTAAATGTGGAGAAACACAAAAGCGAATTGGGGCAGCAGACAGAGAACTCATTCAAACTTCTGCTATAAACTTTCTTACTCCCCTAAGAAACTTTATTGAAGGAGACTACAAAACTATTACTGTAAGTTGAATTGTACATTTTTGCAGAATTTCACAGCAATTGTAACTGTCAGTCTTCAAAATGTAGTAGTAGATAATGGTGCATTATTACTTTCCTCAAGGTAATATAGAAAAAATCAAGTGGAATTTGTGCCTTTGGAGTATTTTCTGGTTTTTTGCCAAGGTAAAAACAAAATAATGATAAAAACATTTGGTAGCTACTGTTCTATGAGAAATGTGCATATTGAGCATAAACTGTGTGAGAATAATTTGGATTTAATTCTGCCTCTCTCTTCAACTGAAGAGACTCTTCAACTGAAGAACTTTTTTTTACATGGTACTTCATTAAAAGCATTTCCTAGTAGACAGTCTTTTGCCGGTATGTGTACCCATTCTCACAAACTAACCTAACTAACTTTCAGAAAGAACGTAAACTGTTACAAAATAAAAGACTGGATTTGGATGCTGCAAAAACCAGACTGAAGAAGGCAAAAGTTGCAGAAGCTCGAGCTGCAGTAAGTAGAGTTTTTTTTTCAGTTGGTCCATAACTTTCAGACTTACTGATACATATTTATCAACTTGACTGCTTGGTTATGTTTCCAGTCCTAGCTTCTTACCCTGGTTGTTTTTCTAGGTGCTTTTGTAAGAAATGCCTTAGTGGAACACAAGGAAACAGAAGTGAGTTATTGATCAAGGTGTTAGTCTTCTACTTCTAAATATTCCATCAAGTTGGACTTACTTATTCTCTTCTTGTTTTATAGTAGATGGGTCTATGCAGTCAAAAATTAATTGTTACAACCTGCTAATATGGGTGTAAATAGAAATACTTGAATCTCTGCAAATGTTGAAGTGTGTGTGTGTAATTGCTTTCAGCTGATTAACCTATCTGTACTTAACTTCTCTATGTCAAAAATATTTGTGGTTTCTCTTTATGTATTGCTTACTATTTTATACCACCAAACAGAGGTGACACTCTTCAACTCACATGACTTAATCATTCCGATTCCCTCAAAAAATGCTTATTCAAGGAGATTAAATTGAAAAAAAGGTTACTGCTTTTTAAACTCTTAAAATGCTATAAGTGAAGGAATGGATTGTTGACTGTATGTAGTTTCATCAGGATATATTTACAGTATTTTCATGGTTGTCCTTTGACTGCATTCCTGAAGGGCCAGCAATTAATGATGAACAGTGAAGTGATTTCTCCTGTAAGGATTAATGAACTAAGGGTCATGCAAATAGAGAAATCCAGTCAATTTAAATGCACAGGGACAATGTACATGATGGAGAGGCAGAAGAAGGACTGACAGATTTTGCTGGCTTTTCAAGATAGGCATGTGTCCTGAAAGATCTCAGAGACATCATCTTGAGCTTTGAAGTGCATTGCATCTTTGGGATCATGATCCATCTAAAAACCAACATAATCTCTACCTCACAGTTCTGCTCTTGTGTGTCATGCACACTGTCCCTCTGTATTTAAACCATCTGTATTTTTAAGTCTATGCATGCATGTGTAAATTCTGTGCAAAAAGAGTCACTTCTCTATCTGTCAAGCTTCCTTAATTTGTAAGACTAACAATGGAGAACAGAGAAGGGTTTTGATCAGAAGATTGTATTTAGAAGCAATGGATACAGAAGCCCTGAATAGTAAACTATTCCTTGGCTTGACTTTGTTCAGAGTTAAGTTTAAAAAAAAGTTTTTATTATTGGCTTCCTTTGTGTGTTAGCAAGTATGGACTTTACTTTCTAAAGCAATGAAAAGACCATAAGGAGTTGTTCCTCTTGAGCCTGGTATTAAAATTATAAGTATATACATATATATATATTATACTGAAATTTTAATGCCATCACCAGTGCAATCATTCAGAGCTTGGTGCCAATTGCTGCTGCTACTACTTGATCCTAAGTATTCATACAGCAAGTATGCAGTTTTATGCACATAATTTAGTGTTGGAAGAGCATGGAACTCTAAACCTCTTCATTATTTTGCCTATACTTTAATTTTAATTACATTTTGAACAGCAGTGTGCATGTTTAAGTAGTATCAGATTGTAGAATGCCAGGAGAAATAACAAAACTGCACCTCTTCTTTATCCTCTGCAATACAGAAGTGAGAACTAACCTGGATGTAGGTATGATGCAAATGGGTTAGGATGTAGGTGCGATGCTTCTGCTGGCTCCCTTATTTATAAAGGAAGAAACCTAACAAACATGGCTGGACTGATGGGTTAATGAAGTGTATTGAGCTATGATGCAAATTTTTATGCTTTACTATTTTCTGTGACAGGTTAAAGTGCTTTATCTACATGTGATTACATATTTTTATAACTAGGAAAAAGAATTTTATCCCTGCTTGTCCCATGCTTATTGTACAACTGAAACAGCTTAGTTCAGTGTTTAAAATCAAAATCTAAATTTTATTTAATCTATATTCACTTCACAGTCTTGGTTAGCTTAAACTTGCAGTGCTTTGTGCTGATAATCTGTTTATCTGCTGTATTTGCAATGTTGTAACTTGCTTTTGTTTTTTATCTATACACTTAAGCAACTAAACACCTCTCAGCCTGAAGAGAATAACATTATGGTAAATGTCTCTTACATGCTCAACTTGCTGCATGTAAAATGGCTAAAGGTTTGTTGGCCTCCTGTGTTCATTCATTTTCCTGTCAAATGTTTCCTCTTGCTATCCAGCTCATTTTGGTCTTGTTTCAGATGTTTTCCATTCTAAAATGGACTGGTGTAACACGCTTGGATTGGTGTAATGCACTAAATACACTTATGTCAGTACAGCATTGGGTGTTATTTTTGTCAGATTATTTCTGATAATTTGAAATATACAGTATTATATTCTAATTTCTGTGATTTTATGAATGTAAACTTAGGATGCAAAGGAGTTAATTTTTCACTTCTAAAATTATTTTCAGCTATTGGAGGAAAGGCGTTATTTAGTTTTCCTATTTTTAATATGAGTACAAGTGAATTATGTGAAACAGCCAGGAATATGTAGAAATTATTCCCTTCAAGCAATGTGTTACAAAGAACTGCAGTTGAATAATGTCACAAACTTGTTGCAAGGACTCCCTAGTGCAGCTGGTTTTAGCACTATGGTTGTGAAAGTGGAAGAGAAAGGGATTAATTAGTTATGTACATCATGGACTGTGCTGTCCAGCCTGTTCTGGTTGGGGTTTGGATCTGCACAGCATCTTGGGTCTCATCTCAATTTAGTGTTTCAGATTTCTCAGCTGTGATCAGATCAAAAAGGAGCAAATAAAATTGTTACAGTTTTGCTCCTGCAACTTTTATTTCTTCCTACTCCTGATTGCGTTATCATCTTACAGTGGCAGAAGATGAAAATTAAAGAAGAACCACATTGCAAGAGGGAATTGAAAGAGCAAGCTGAAGTAATTAACTTTTAGACTAAATCCCTTGCAATTCTATGATTTTGCTGTGCTGCTTGCTACTAATCTAATACTCAATTTGAGATACCTCTGTAGCATTTTTAATTAAAATTAGGTTTCAGTCAAAGTGCTTGTGAAATAGAAAACTGGTAATGAAATTAGCAAGAGAAAGCATTCACGTGTTTCAGTGTAAAAATGAGAATAGCTTTCCACAGTTTTTCATTATTAAAACACATTAAGGTAACTTAAGTTCCTCCTAAGGTAATTTGGTTTGTCTGATTCATGTCATTTTTTTAAGTAGTTATGTCTTGTGTTGTAGTAGATTGTTTTAAGTAGATTCTTGTAATATGTGAATTCTACAGTCACACTCTTCAGTATCTAACTTGTTTCATAGATGTAATGCTATCCATATTCATAATAGATTCATTGTGTATGGAGGGCTTTGGGCAACTGACTTGTAGCACTCCTCAAATCCCTGTGAAGTTCTGAGGACAGGAAAGTACTTAAAAGCCAAAGTGTGATTATATACTGTAATAGAGTTACCACCAATGTCTAAGTTTGTATGTTATTTTCTCCTCCCTACCTCTTAATGCTGACTAGATATGGGCTGAGGAAGTGACGAAAGTAAGTAAACAATTCTAAAATTGCAGAATTCTGAAATCATAACTTGTGCTGGTCTACTGTAATAAAGGATATTACATGTTGTTGATTTCAGTCTGATGCTGGCATCCTGATGCGTTACATCAGAATACACTGGGCTCCTCCAGGGCCTGTCAGGTTTCAGTGGCAAAACTGCCTGGGGCTTGTTTTATAGTAAGCTGTTTCTGGCTGTCACTTAGTACCAGTACCATATGATTCTCATGGGACAAGATACAATAGACAACTACAGGACTTCTCTCAAAATTTACTGGTATGATATCTTCGTAAGAACAAGCTTATTTGAAAATTTTCAGAAATAAATAATCTAAACTCTTCTGAAAACACTGATCTTCAAGTTTTACCCCATGGAACACCTCACCTTTCTCCCCAGTGTCACTAGATCTTCAGCAGCTTAAGTTAGGGGGTAGGCACATCTGAAAACTGCACCTGGCCTGAAAGCTAGTTTGTAAGCTTAGTGTTAGCCTTGGGATGGGTGTTGCATCCTGCTGTCATGCTGTCCCTTGCCCAGGGACCAACTCAGAGCAGCTAATGGAATGCTTGGTAGTAGCTGCTGTGCTGCCTTGAGAAGGTGCCTTGAGAAGGGCTGTTCTTAAGCTCCCTGGCTGTGACAAACCAGCATTGGCAACAGCCTGTGAGGGGGTGTGCTAGCAGGGAAGGAGAGATTTCGTAGTGGATTTCTGTAGAGATGGGGTAATTAAAATTCTGTCAATAGAAGGAGAGCAGGGGCTTTGGAGTATAGTTTCTAATGGGGAGCTAGGCAGATGTGGGAGGTGTAGGGAGAAGCTGGGATATGCAGCTTCAAGTGAAACCTTGGGAGTTGTGGGAGTTGCTCTTCCAACTTCCTGTGATTTATAGTGCACACAGGTGAGGATGAGTGTGAGTTCAGAGGGAAGGAGGCATTTAAAAGTAAAAGGAAGGCTAACTGTAAAAGGAGTGCGAGGTCAACTTTGATCCTGAAGTTTGAGATTTATTTAATTAAGTAGCATTTGGAAACAGAAAACCTGTCTGCTGGTCCTATATTGGGAAAAAAATGGCAGGGAAAGAATACTACTGTATTGAAAACTAATCTTGAAGCTATTTGCTTTTCAGAGACAAGGACAAGCAGTTTTAAGAGTAGTGAAATTTAACAGATTGTGTCTTAGAAGAAATACTACTAAGTGCTTAACTATAGCATAAAGAAGACAAAAACCTTCAGCGCTTGTAATAAATTATGTAATTCAAGATTCAAGGTCCTCTTTTATTTAGTATATAAATAGCAGAGACTATTGAGAAGAAACTACAACATTATGTACAGCCAACAGAGCAGTAATCCATTCTCATTTCTGAAGGCAATCTGTCCTTCTGTGTTTGAGAGTTGGAGGAGGAGATTCATAAATGTTTTCAATTTAAATATAAGCTTCCCAGCAAAGAATTCAGACCATCCAGTCATCTCTGGCTCAATTACAGGGTTGGTTTGTTTTTTTTTTTTTGAGTTAGAATAAAAGGTGTGCCTGGTGGCAATGACAAACTTTCTTCAATTTAGATTCCTCTAACTCTGCATTTCAGAAGGAATATTAAATACTAGGCACAGCTATATATTCACTACCAGTGTTTTACTAAAAGCATGTCTAGTAAAACAACATTAGGAAGGGGATTTTATTTCGTATGCTTTTATGTGTGTTGTCCCTTGACTGCAGGATTGCACAGATTTCTAAGAGGTCCTGTACTCCTCTGTGAAATCTGGGGAGATTATTTGCATATGAATACTCAGATTCAAAACCTGGGGTCATATTCTTTAGTTGCAGAGCAAGTGCCATTTTGAGGTATCTTCATGAGACATAGATAGTGAGGCCCTTTAATGGTCCTAAAATCACAATACAACTGCAGCTGGGAACCTTAGTCTTGTGTTTTTGAGCTCTTCTCTCTGTTCAGAAACAAAGGTGATCAGGCCATAAACTTCCCAGATTAAAAGTCAGCTGGTTTTCACCTTTACCCCAAAGTGTAGAATAGCTGTCCTGCTACTGTCACTTAGCAATACTGAAAATAGGGATGGGCAAAACTGATTAAAGATATTGTCACATATTACATATATGTTTTATATATATATATATACAATATATGTTACATATATTAATGTAAATCTCTATACAACCAGTACATTGGGCTTTTGTAAATATATTTTAAGTCATTCTGTACTGACTAGTTAATATGTGTTACCACATTACCTACTTTTCCTTTTCTTACAGAAAGTAGTTGATTTCCTAGAATGTTATAGAAACAAATATAATTATTCTGCTGGAT
>VWZV01008957.1:677867-688152 GCA_013397155.1 Irena cyanogastra | reverse complement strand
TTTTTTTTTTTTGAGTTAGAATAAAAGGTGTGCCTGGTGGCAATGACAAACTTTCTTCAATTTAGATTCCTCTAACTCTGCATTTCAGAAGGAATATTAAATACTAGGCACAGCTATATATTCACTACCAGTGTTTTACTAAAAGCATGTCTAGTAAAACAACATTAGGAAGGGGATTTTATTTCGTATGCTTTTATGTGTGTTGTCCCTTGACTGCAGGATTGCACAGATTTCTAAGAGGTCCTGTACTCCTCTGTGAAATCTGGGGAGATTATTTGCATATGAATACTCAGATTCAAAACCTGGGGTCATATTCTTTAGTTGCAGAGCAAGTGCCATTTTGAGGTATCTTCATGAGACATAGATAGTGAGGCCCTTTAATGGTCCTAAAATCACAATACAACTGCAGCTGGGAACCTTAGTCTTGTGTTTTTGAGCTCTTCTCTCTGTTCAGAAACAAAGGTGATCAGGCCATAAACTTCCCAGATTAAAAGTCAGCTGGTTTTCACCTTTACCCCAAAGTGTAGAATAGCTGTCCTGCTACTGTCACTTAGCAATACTGAAAATAGGGATGGGCAAAACTGATTAAAGATATTGTCACATATTACATATATGTTTTATATATATATATATACAATATATGTTACATATATTAATGTAAATCTCTATACAACCAGTACATTGGGCTTTTGTAAATATATTTTAAGTCATTCTGTACTGACTAGTTAATATGTGTTACCACATTACCTACTTTTCCTTTTCTTACAGAAAGTAGTTGATTTCCTAGAATGTTATAGAAACAAATATAATTATTCTGCTGGATGTCCCCTTCTTGTAAGTTCCAGTTCCCCTATGTTTACTTACCTGACAGGGAGACAGAGCACATTAGCAACTGCTGACTTCAGAGAAGCAAGAGACAAAACTATTTCTCTCCAGATAAATGATTTACTTACTGTTTTGATGAGTTTTTTAAAGAAAATTAGGATGTTGCTTTTCTTCCCCTCTTGGCTATCAGATTAGCTTTTTTCATGTGTTTGTTCTTACATTTCTCTCAAAGACTGACAGATGGATTTCACTGATACTAATTCAAATTGAATCAGAAAATTCCAAACAAAGATTGTTTCCTCAACAAACTTTGAAGACCTAATTAATTTGAAACTTGATATAAACACTGCTATCTCAGTTTTGAGTAAGAAGCACACAGTTCTCTTTAGGTACTTCTTCACTGTTTAATTACTGTGTAAACCCTTCCAGCTGTGGTGACTTTAGATGGAAAAACATTTCTTAGGTAACTGTATCATTCTTCTGTGCTCTTTTCTGAGACCCCATGTGACTTTTCATACTGATTAACATTAGCTGAATGCAAGAGCAGAATGGTTGCAAACACATAAAATGCTTTTGAAACCAGTGTTTTACTGGTATCACCTCATTAATTTTCCTGAAAATATTTCTCCTTTCTGAGAACAGTAATTGCTGCATCTCAAACCTAATGTAGATTTTTGACCTTGGGTTTGTTTTTAGAAACAAGGCACTAAATGAATATAAGCATTGAGGCAAGTTAATCCAGATTCCAGGCTGAGGACATTCTGTCTTGGAACAATGAATCTTAGAGCACATATTCTGTATATGTGTGTTTAGTGTAATTTTTTTTTTCCCCCCCAGGAAAGTACTCCAAAATAATTTTGGCTGTGCTAGATGGAAATAATTTAAAACTAGTGTAACACTGATAACTTACTTAAAAATTGTTGAGAACTATATATAACAGGGAATAAATTTGAATTACTGAAATATGTAACTTGTATTGCATCATTTTAATAGAAATTTTACTTTAATTGTAACATCAAATGTTAGAACATTTTGTATAGTTCAGATTTATTTGTTTCAAACACTCCTTGGTTACCAGCTCCAGAAATAGTTGCAGTAGTTTGGTGGCCAGTGTAGGACATTAAATTATGAGACATCCTGGTAAAACTTCACATCAAAGATTTATGTACAGCCGATTGCTGTGCAGTTACATGGCAAAAATAACGTGAGATTTACCCTGAATTATTTCATCAGAGACCTATTAAGTTTATGTATAGAAAAAAATTATGCTGACAAAACTCCTGGTGCAGATGTGGTTGTGCTAGGGAACACTTGGTTTGCTATTGGGACAGGTGGGGTAATATTGCTGGCAAATGAATGCCTTTCTTTTGCATATGTAGTAGGTGTCTGATAATAAACTGCTTGCTGAAATGCTCAACATTTCTGAACCCAGAATGCAATTACTGTTTTTGCCTAGTAAAGATCTGCAAAGAAAAAGCCCATTTCAAGCGCCTAAGCTTGTGATTCATGCATTTGTATGAGCAGTTCTGCATCAAGTGGGACTGTTGCAGTGGGCAGGTGTAGCACAGAGCGCTGTACCAGTACCTGATGTGCATTCTTATTTTTAGTCTGAACAGGAAGTGCGAATCACCCAGAGTGAATTTGACCGTCAAGCAGAGATCACCAGACTGCTGCTGGAAGGAATCAGCAGCACACATGTGAGTACCAAAAGGTGTTGAGGAGGAAGGCCAATATCAGGGCGCCTTCTAAAGATAGCAGTCTAGTCTGGTCTATGAAGTTTGACTTCCGTGCATCAGAGTATCAAACCACAAAGGTTGTTTTTTTTTTTAAATTCTAATTTAATATCCACTGAATTTAACTTTTCTGTCCCATTAACCTTCAGAATGCAGGACCTTTCATTTTCATTCTTTATACCCAGCTTCCCATTCATCAGATCAATTGAGTATTGAAACCACATCAATGTTTACTCAAGTATGTTAAATTTTGTGACTTTTTATCCTGTTTAGCTGATAAATCCAGGCACTATGCCTATCTGGTGTTTATCCCTAAGTGCCAGTATTGGCATCAGCACCTGACGAGGTGCCTACTGTTTCTAATGCAGCACGGTGCCCTCGCAGACTAAACTCATGAATTCTTTGCTGTGTTACAGGCACATCATCTCCGCTGTCTGAATGACTTTGTCGAAGCTCAGATGACCTATTATGCACAATGTTACCAATATATGTTGGATCTCCAGAAACAACTCGGAAGGTAGTAATACTGTATAAACTTCAGCAAAAAGCTCAGTTTTTAATAAATGCTTATGAATAGTAGGAAAACCTACACTGATATAACAGTGGTGGATGCATAGGCATGCTGGACTGAACGGAAATGTATCTGTTCTCAGGTAATTAATATGTAATTACCCAGTGCAACTACTTCCCTAAGTTTACACACGGCACTAACGCTTTTTGAGAGTCGATCTACTGAGATTTTATTTATTGTATAATTGAGGAATACAGATGTGTACTATGTGAGCCTTCTGTCAGGCTTTGAGAATTCTCTACAAATCCATTTCCCAAAGGTGAGCTCTTGGTAACCTCATTTAATATGACAAAAAGAAATTTCTAGGGATTTCTTTGTAGTCTTAGTATTTCAGTTGTCTTATGCTTCATGCTACTAAACCACTGTGCAATGGGGGAAAAGTTTTTATACTTCCTGTAAATTCCTGTTGCCTCTTAATTTGCTACAGGTCGTTATCTGATTTTCTGATGAAACCCTGTTCTCCACTCTTAACTGAGTTGCCAGCATAGATACTGTATAGGGAGAAATCTACTTCATCTTGTCTGTTATCCAGAGAACATACAGCAGAATGAACAAGTTTGTCTTGTTTCATGGGTTTAGCATTTTTAAAGAGAAGAAACTGACATTAGTTTATGCTCTTAGTCCTTTCTGTGTGATGGCTGGGAA
Source organism: Irena cyanogastra (assembly GCA_013397155.1). Taxonomy (NCBI): domain Eukaryota; kingdom Metazoa; phylum Chordata; class Aves; order Passeriformes; family Irenidae; genus Irena; species Irena cyanogastra. Next base: position 684,378 of record VWZV01008957.1, on the reverse strand, counting down.
TGTAGAGAGACCTACATACTTATGCTTCGTAAAGTTTCTATATTCTAATTCTTCACAAATCACCCTTCCTTAGAGTTACACAGATCATGTTATTTACATGAGTGTATGCACTGAAGAATTGTCTGTACTTAGAAGTTTACTGTAGTGTCTGTTCTAGGTAACTGTCTCTGAGGTATCTCTGTTTATGTTTTCCCTGACAAGGAAGTAAAAACAAAAGTGTTCTTGAGTCTTACCCTTTTCCTGACTTGCAACTTCCTGTGGCATTTGATTTCCTCAGTTTGTTTAAATGTGTAGTTAAAAGATTTTTTTTTAGTCTTGAGACAGACTAAGCTACTAAACTGTAGTTTAAAGTATTTAAAACTTCGATCTAAAAAAAGCTACATCTTTAAAATTACATCCCAATCTAATACATTCCAGATATTCAATTATAAAATATGGTAGCACATAAAAGCAAGTTGTGGAATTGAAAGCTTGAAAACAAGCATTTACAGTATTAAGGAAAAGCAACTTTTAAATTAGAAATTAAATGAAATATATTTACACAACTATTTTGAGAGGATATTTTTAAAATGTGTACTCTTATCCTAGTGTGTTTATCAAACAGAAAGCCTTAAACATAATACTCTTATTCTATGGAAGAGCATGTTCCTCTTTAAATTCTACTTTAGGATGTAAATAGCTTGTCCCAGAACTGTTGTTTTTGTTTAAAATTTGTGTAAATTGCTACTAGGCATAAAAAAGTGTATTTGAAGAAAATAGTGCCTTTAAGAAAACAGAAGGATGTATCTTTATGTGGCTGTAATCTGATTAGTATTTTTAATAAAATTACTATGACTGGTAGAAGACCAAAAGCATGGAAGCTTTGCAAAATTCTAAATGCCTCTAACAGTGAAATTAAGTTTCTCTGCCTATGTGGATTAAAATAGTTATGGTGTTGAATCTTGGGTGTGCCTTTCCTTCCTTGTGCAAGGAAATCCCACTGAAGCATAAGAGAGCAGTGGGACAGGTCTCAGGTTGTGCTCCTTGCTTCCATGTATAGGGATGTGGTGTGTAGCCCTTGCATTAAATAAGCAGAAGAGTAGGGTTTGTGTTCTGTGCAGTCGAGGTGATGTGGGCACATACAGACCAAATAAACAACCTAGGCAGTTCAGCTAGATTTTGGCTGTGTCTGCCAGTGCTATGTTGGTTAACACATAGTGCTGGGTTACACAGCTTTTCACACATCTAACATTGGTGTTGTGCAATATTCTCACATAAAAGCCAAAGAACTGTGAAGGACTGAGTTTCTTTTTGAGGTTGTTGATGAACCAGAGGCATTCAGCCTTGAAGTGAGATCAGAAACATGGTTCTCAGAGGAGATGTGTGTGACATTTTACCTGGGTCAGAATCTAGGGCAAGCACCCCTTCCTGGTTCCAAAGCTGAGCACTGATCTTCCTGATGTACTCTCAAGAGGCAACTGTAAGGAGGGTGGGGGGAAAATTGTACTCACTTCTCTTTATATAAATAGACATATTTTTATGGATATTTCTCTTCAAGGCAGCACCAGCTGCTTATCTCTGTACTGCCTTCTCCTCCTCTGGGGCTAAATTGATTCTTTAAATCAAATCTCCCTTTTTTCTTATTTTCAGTTCCTCAGAATGAACTAAACAAATCTATTTCAAATATTCTGGTACTCTGGCTGCTTTTTTTCCTCCTGAGAACTGCATTTGCTCTGAAGTTTCTCAGCTTCCCTGACAGACAAATGTAAGCTGTAGCATAATTTTTTCAGATTATCTGTTACTAGTATCTTACTCTACAAGCTGTGGAACTCCTGTTACTCAAACATTCAAAATAAAAGCCTCGAACCAGACAACCTCTGTATAGCTGAAGCCTTACAGTAAAATTCCTTACATATGGCTTTGCAAAAGGAGTGAGACTTAATGCTCCACTGATTGACAGAATGGTTATAAGGTTTTGGCTTTCTGTTCCACTGGCTGTACAAACCAGTCACCCTTTGAACTGAGCAGAATGACTTACAGGTAATTACTGTGCTACTGAGAACAGGTTTAGCAGTATATTGAGGAGTCATTTAGCAATATTGAGAAACAGCTGATTGTCATTTAAAATTAAAGCCCTCTGGTTGAATGCCAGCTAATCATGTAATAAATACATCATGAGGAACAGCTGAGTTATACCTACAGAAATGTGGGGTCTGGTTTTGGCTCCCTTTATTCTGCTTGTTTGATTTGTTCAGGGAACATGATGAACTAGTTTGAAAAACTAATCTAGCAAATGAAAAAAAAAAAACATTTGGTGGAGTTGCACTCTCTTCTTGGTGAATTGAACCAGCTCTTTATAATCAAGTGAGGTCAAGGTAAGCCACAGGGGGAGTGGGACTTCCTCCTTTGCACAGTAGTAAGCTGCTACCTAAATTCAGAACAATTTCATGAATGTCTTCCCAATTTTTACTTGCAATTCAATATGACGGTCAAGGGGCTAGTGCTGTCCTCCATATTTACACTGCTACTCTTTCCTTTCAGCTAGACATTTTGACAGCTAGAATTGTGACTGCAAGGTGAACATGTTTAAAAAGCTCTTCTCATGGAAAGTTAGTTATCATCAGCTCCTCTTATGATCGTATGAGCACCAGTAATGCTGCAGACATGGTTATGGGAATATACTTGATCTGGATTTACATAGGTACAGTTGCCACTGAACTGCACCTTGAGAAAGAATCTGACTGGGGAGCAGAGATGGGAAGGGATGAGATAAGGCTATTTTCTGGTGGGTTCATATGTGTGGTATGGATAGATCTTCCTTGTGTCAAAAGGGCATAAAAGGCATGAAAGAAGGGAGGAGATAATATGCCCATATTCCAGATTTTAATGAAAGGGCTTCCATGTAAAAGGACTGATGAGGGAAGTTATGTGTGGGGATTCACTGATCCAAAGAATGGAAGGAAATGCAGCTACAGTTCCCAGTCATCATGACTCAGTCTGACTCCTAGTTGCTGGCTCTTTTTTTACTACATCAGCTCTGTCACTCTTTAAAACCTCTGTTGACCTACTCTTAAGGTAGAATCCAGATGGGTGTTAGAACCAAGTAAGGCAGCAAAGGGACAAGAAATTGTTTAATCAGCTGCTAAATAAATGAGTTTATTCTGCCACCGAACTGCATCCTAGAATGTAGGGCAGAGTGACATGAGATGTTCTCAGGGCTCATCATTGCTGGACCATTCTTCCTACTCCACTGCCCCAAAACCTCTTGCTGCTTTGCTCTCCTTTTTGCTCCTTCCATTTTTCAGTCGTGTTGTTCTGTGCTTTCCCTTGTATCTGCTCTGTCACTCATAACAGTTTTTTGTGACTGAGCTCATTAACTAAGTAGGAGATTATATACTTTTTTCCCCTCTTTTTCAGTCAGGTTAATGAATTTAATTAACTTCATGGGAGGGTCTGGCAAGGACTATGGCTGGCACTGAGCAAATAGCAGGCTGACCTAGAAATGAGGAGCTTAAGTTGATATAAGTTCATGTTCAGTGTAAAAAATAATTTTTGCTTTACAGCATGAAGTTAGTTGAATCAATGAACTGATTTAGATTACAGAAACAGTTGTGTGGTTTTTCTTGCTTTCAGAGGGAGGCTGTGGTTTTAAGTTGTATTATATTTCCCTGATCTGGTTCGTCAGCACAATCTTTTGTGTAACCACATAATTGAGGAATGAGCAGGAGGAGGTGGAGACTGCTTTTCCTGGCAGAGCTGTCTAAAGAAATGTTTATCAAAGTACAGTCTGAATTAAGTTTGACCAACAGCGCTTTCTTGGTTTTGCCTTTTTTTAAGAGACAAATATCCAGGGTTTTTTAAGGTGGCAGTATTCCTTTTGAATAATTTTGATTTGATTTATGCTACTTATCAGGAACAAGTGATGTTATTTATGTTATACAACTGTCAGTGCTGTTCTCTTACTGCTGTTTACTGGCGTTTCTTGCTGATAAAAATAATATGATAAATGCTAATTTAGGCATGGGAGCATGTATAAATGCCCTGTGTAAAACAGATTCACTCAGAAGTCTTTTTTTTTTCCTCTCACAGCTTTCCATCTACTTTCCTGTCTAATAACAATCAGTCTTCCACAAGTCCTGTGCAGAGTGTTTCTTCTCCCTCAGTCTTGGCCTCAGCCTCTACTTCATTGCCTTCAGTAAGCAATTCCATGGTTACTTCAGGCCTCAGTGAACTGAAGTCATCAAGTGGCAGCAGAAAAGCAAGAGTCCTCTATGATTATGATGCTGCAAACAGCAGTGAATTATCGCTACTTGCAGATGAGGTAAGAGTTTTCTCTGTACCTTGATCATTTGAAAGTAAAATGGGAATGCTTGTGCATAGCCAGTTAAGATACGCTACATCAAAAAGTCTGTGTAGTTGATTTTTTAAAATTAGATTTCAATAATACCCTTGGAGGATTGTCCTGTACCTATATATCCTAATATTCTGTAGTGAGAGTCAACATCTCTGACACCATCTTAGTTTGCAGGAACATTTGCTGGACAGTTAAGATGCACTTCTGCTGTCTGCTTTTCACAATGCCTTTAGCACTATTACCGATATGATTCAAACGTTGAATATTGCAATTTGGGGAGAATATGAAGGTACCACTACTTCTTGCTTTGATGGTGAAGGTTGTGCTGTGTTTATTCCTGTTCCAGCTCAGTTGCAGTTGTAAGTCAGAGAGTCTGTACAATGCAGATGGAGATAGATGGTGAAGCACAGTGCTGGAACAGAGTTCCACCTGGTAATGTGAATGTAGCTTAATGCTGAAGAAGAAATTTTAAAAAGAATAATCAGGATTTTTGGGTTTTTAAATGTGCATTACTTAAATATTTTTATTTGACTTTTTTCTTATCTAGATAGTGACTTAGATAGAAGCCGTGGGCTCAGATTTTCTGTGGAGATGTACCGCATCAACACCATCTATCTTTCTATCATGCACTCCACAGAAGTTTTTTTTAGGTTGACTGTTAAGGCTGAGGGTGGATACACAAGTTAAAGATAAAACATAATAGAAAATAAACAGTTATGAATAGAATTTCAACAGAAAAAAAAATACTTTAAAATATGATACTGTATCTATTCTTTTCCATGGACCAGTGAAATAATTTTTATGAGCATTAGATTGTGTTCCATGAATGCTCATATTAAATGCTGTGTTTAACCTGGTTAATCTCAGTTCCAGGACACTGGGAATGACATGAAAATAGACTGTAACTCTCTTTTCTGCAAATGAAGTTTATAATAATGTGTTTCTCTTTTTGTAGGTGATAACAGTGTACAGTATCCCTGGCATGGATTCAGACTGGCTGATGGGTGAAAGGGGAAATCAGAAAGGCAAAGTGCCTATTACTTATTTAGAACTGCTAAACTAGATGGTTGGCTGAATAGAGACTGTCGATTGTGGCAGCGCCGTATTTATATACAATTAATGTTATGTAAGCAGGTTTATGTGTCTTCCATGTTACTGTCTTGAGGGACAAATACCAGCCATTAGAAACTGGCTTTTCTGCCAGCATGGTTGCACGGTCAATACTCTATTCAAACTTAATGTGTTTAAAGCTTTTACTTCATGTGCCAAGAACGTTTCCTACAGATTTGTTTCTACTGAAGTTTTCACTAATACAACTTCTACTTTTGAGTAATCTAGATTGAAAGCAGGAGGTACTGTTTTCTACTGAAATTTTTCATTAATGGCAAAGCTTTTCTTCACATAAAATAAACTTATTGTGAACTGATGCAGGTGTAATGAATGTTATTTGAATACCCGAAACCAAATGTTGAAACATAAACCGTGTGGTTCTGTTCCCATCACTTGTGGAGCTCAGATGTGCTGAGGCACACATGGCTTCTGCTGTGTGTCTTGTGCATTTAGTCATCTCTGAAAACTTAAGGCAAGTTCCCAGTATACTGAGATTTTAACTTGCACCTAGGTGGATTGACACAAAGTAGGGACATACATTCTGACTTATTTTTAACCTTGCCTTGTATTTTTTTTCCTTTAATTGCTTTCCAGAAAATAATCTAATTCAGTTTGATTAGTAATTATAAAAGTTCTTTCAACTGCGGATCAGTCTTTGTGTTAAATTAAGCACTGCATTTTGCTAACCAAATATGCACTATCTCCCTGCATTTAAGTAGTTGTATAGATGAGCATACAACTGTTCAGATTATAGGTTGTAATGAAATTCTGCATCCCCAATTCTTATGCAACAGTTTATTGTCATGTTCTAATTGTATTCAGTTAGTGTTAGGTATTTTGCTTTGCAAGAGAATCTCCTTTCAATGCGGGAAAGAAAAAATGTTTTGAATCTAAAAATGGCTTTATCAAAGGTAGTATTATTTGTAAATAAAAGAACATTTTCCTAAATACTGCACCCTTTAGCATTCCATAAGTAGCAGATTTTTGAGGCTGTTTAAAGATTTAAAAAGTGTAGTTGAGGGGAATTTTCCTTTCTTTCTTTTATTTTTGCTTCAGTATATTTAGTTA
>VWZV01008957.1:637731-677108 GCA_013397155.1 Irena cyanogastra | reverse complement strand
TTTAGTGAAATCTGACTCGTACAGCTATGTGAAGGTAACATTTGGCAGCAGTCAAAATTTTTGTTATATGTCAACAGCTTAAGCTGTGTGTGAGAGAAATTGAAGTTGACCCTTGTCTAAAAATGCTAAAAGTCTGTATTCTCAGTTCTCCCTGGTTTTGTTTAATTTCAGCCCAAAAGTAATTTAAGTAAAGAAACTTGTTACTGTTTTATTAAACTCGCCTATCGTGAGATTCCCTGTTGTACCCCTGAGAAGGGGAACCGGTAGAACAGTGCTTGTTTGCACTTGTGTTGCACTCAATATAACTTTACTGCAGGTAGTCCCAAAACTCAATCTTTGCATGTCACTTTGTTGGCAACTTTCAAGCAGAAATTGACTGGAAGTTTTTGGTTTTGTTTGCTGACTCGATGATTTTTGCAGCAAATATGAAAGTAATTGATTTTGGATTGGGTCTCTTATTTCTTTGGTTAATTCCCTGTTTTCTTAGAACAAGCTTTATTGATTGAAAGAACAGAGAAAAGGTAAACCAGGCCAAAAACATCCTGAAAGTTGTAGACATTTATGAAATCAGATTTCAAACACAAAAAGATATGTAGAATATGCAATACCTTACTTTAATAACTGGTTTGGCAAGATAAGTGCATTCAGAATTGATACCTAAGGGTATGTGCAGGCAGGGGATGAATATTTCCATTGCTGTTCAATGGATGCATTTGTTTTCCTGTATTCACTGGCATTTTACTTCATTCTAATTAATGCTAAGATTTTGAACAATTTCAAGCAGATTAGTCATCACATTTATATTCTGTAACAAACCTGAGTGAGTCTTCATCACAGCTTATCAGTTTTTATGGCAGATGGGATAATATACAACATCATTAGTGCTGGTAAATTAATAATTTTAGAAAACTACATGCTACTTTTATATAGTTTCTGCCATGACTGCTGGTTTTAATGCTTTCTTAGCCAGGCCAAGCTTGAAAATCTGCTCTTACTGATTCTGAACAGACATTCTGATTTGGACCTCTTGCAAACTGTGAGATTTTTATAATTTTTGTTACTTCTGTTTCTTTCTAGAGTAGTAGTGTGTCTTGGAGCAAAATTCTCTACCATATGGAAATTTTGGCCACAGGTAAACCCATCAGTATGTAGTGTCTAATTGAGACGAATATGTGTGGGAAGGTGGAGGATGGAAAGAAACATCCATGGAGTGTGTGACTGTCCAAGGATACTGAATTTAGCATAGAACTCTGCCCAAACTAATTAGTCTTCTGAAATACAAGCATAATTAGCCCACAAACAGCAGTGTGATAGTACAGTTCTGTTTCTGCTGGGCTTGGAGCTGGCATCTCATGAGCTCATTCACAGTACAGGAATTACTGTGCTGCTGCAGTGTCACCAGTGCAGGTACCAATTTACTGAACATTACGGAAGTCGTAGGGAAGGATAGAGTTAAGCCCATATATTCTAGTTGTGAGGATATCCCATATCTTCCAGGAACACTTCAGGGAGAGTGTCTTTCTTGTTACAATGCAGATGCTGTAGCAGTAGACTAAAGCAGGATATGAAAATTGAAAAATAGGAAGTTTAATAACTGTTGGTGCTCTGCTAAAATGAACTTGAGTGAATTGCTTACAAGTTTTTTAGGCAATGACCAGCAAGTCCATGTTCAACAGAAGCTACCAAAAGATAGTTCTGATGTTTTTGGAAGAGAAGCAAAGTGGGAAAAACCCAAATGTGAAACTTAAAGATATTTTGACAAAACCATGCAAATAATTGGAGCTGATATATATGCTTAGCATGGGGCTTACAGTACGTAACCAATGAAAATGTATAGGTGTGTTCTGGAACAAAACATTAGCAGAGTAAATGATAAGAGTGATCTAGATTGAATATTTACATATGAGAGTTGTAGCTTGATTTTTTTTCTTTTCATGCAGGTAGCTGTACAATTGAACCCTAAGTTTGGCCACAAAAGGCATCTTCATAATTGCATTTTGCTGTATTGTTCTCAGTAGAAGAAACGCATGACAATTTCACTTGTAAATCTGGCCCAGGGAAAAAGGTAACAATAAAACTGTTTTGGTTCTGATACCAATAACACATTTAGAGTTTAATCTGGGAATTAATTGTAAATCATTAGATTAAATGAGATTAAATAGAAATAAATTAATTTGATTATCAGCACTGAATAATGGCCTCTTGGATCTGAACTCAGTCCTTGAAAAATTGTGCAAGAGTTACTTGAGGTATATCCTAGGAGCCTAGGTGCGATAATATATAGAAAATCAGTTAATTTGCCTCTGTAGTGGTTCAAAATAACTAGCAGTACAAAAACTCAGTGTACTACAGGCAACTCGAGTGTAACTGTGTAGAATGTGGGGTTTAATGTGTTATATCTGGCCTTTCCAGTCTCATCCTAAAAGAATGCTTTCTACCAAGCAGCTTCATCAAAGTTCAGCCTGGGAGTTTGACAAAATGGTTTGGCAAAATGGTTTTTGCTCTTCCTTAATACTTGTACCAGTGCATACATAGAACCACTTTAAAGATCAATTACTGTTTTAATATTCCATGGCAATGCTTTTTACTATTGTCTCAATCAGTCATGCCACAAAATAAATATAGGAAGTACAACATATGTCAGAAAATAATGATGTTTATTGCTTGGTTTTGTAACAAGTTTCTGCTGTCAGCAGTCTCTTTGTCTGGCTTTTTGACTTAACAACACCACAAAATCATAATGATGTTCCCTTTTAAGCACAGGCCTTTGAGAATTTGTGCTGACTCCAACAAGTACCAGTACCAGTGCTATTAAATACAAAGCACTATGAAGGTACCCCAGCAGTACCCACTGGGGATATGGGTTGCTTTGTGAGGTTTTAGTTTTCTTCAGGAGTCATTATATCTTCCAGTATTAAGATACCATGCTAAAATTTGAGGTTTAATATGACAAGAACTCTCCTTTGTGTAGAGCCTTTATAGCATAACGCCAGTAATCACTGAAAGATACATTTAAGATACAGTATATTGAACAGAAATATGCATGCTTTTAGATCAGTGGTGGCCACCTAGGAATTAGTCTGACCGCACCATTTAATTTGTCTTGAAATAAATCTACTGATTTTCTTTGTATCTGGTGGTACTGAATATAGAGATGCCTTGAATTTATATTTTGTTTGTCTTCCTTTTTTAGCTTATTCCTATTTTAGCTTATTCATAGCTCTTTCTATGAAACTGGCCATCAAGGCTTTCAGAATGCTTTCCCCCAGAAATGAACTCAAGAATTTAGGAGTAAAAAGTAGCTCCAGAAGGCAGGAATTGCTAATTCTAAAGAGTCCAGTATTGGAAGAAAGCCTGAGTACAATATGTTGGAGATTTTTTTACAGAGGGCACATACACCAATCAGAGATATGGGACTGATACATTTCTTCTTGCAGTGTGTACAAAATTCTCCACTGGTGCAGGATATATTCTCCTATATGTATACAGGTCTGTAGGTCAAATATAGAGAAAAAATTTATTTCAGGCTAGTTTGCTGTAAATTAAAGGGCTCCTGTCAGCTTTGGTGAGGACTGAACAGGCCTGGTAGCCTACTGATAGCCTCTCTTTACTCACACATGTAACATCATAGCTAGGGATTTATCATGATGGCTTTAAAAAACAAATTGGGCAGGATTGGCCTTGTCTTGTATTTTGTACAGTAAAGATGCGGATGCTTCAGATTTTTCAAGAAGCTGACATGGGCTTTCTGATTGTTACAACATACCATATTGCAACTCAGAAAACAGAAGAACAAATATAAAACTTGTCAGGACTTGTGCTGGCTATGTCTGTACTGTGTACACACCTTGTCTGGGATTTCAGAATCAAAGGTATTATTCACTGTAAAAAATTCGGCACTGGAGTCCACATAATACCATCAGTATTGACTGGAATAGCTGAGCTGGGCCTCATCCTACCTTGAAAGCTGGGAGGGCTTAAGAATTGGCATTGTGAAATGGATCTTTGGTCTGGGCTTTAGCCAGGTACTGCAGTCCCGTGAAGTTGTAGGGGAACAGCAGTAGGCTACTTCTTCTTGCTTGCGTTTTAGAAAGTCCAAGAATTCACCATTTCAGTGTTGTAGACAGAAAGGCACTTGTGCCAATCCACAAAGATGAAAGGCTTATGAAGCAAATGTTCTTTATTCAAAAAACATCATATTACTTCTCTGACTCAAATTTCTGGCAGAAGTCCCGTAAGTAATTTTTATGCTTCCACCTAGAATGAACAGGCATAAATATTCCCATATGTATTCAGTACAAAATACTTGAGCATAGATTTTCAGTCCCCCAAACATGTAGACTGAAATTATCAATGGAAGGTAGTTGAAGCTGTGTGAAATTTTGCAGTGCAACATGCTACCTTGTAATCCCTCTTTCAGAATTTGTGGAGTTTCTCTACCTTACCATGCAACTCCACATGAGACTTAGAAGAAAAGAATTTAGTGTTTAAGTGCATTATCAGTAGTTATTTTTGTGGCTTCCCCTATCTCAATTCAAAGCTGGTCTTTCAGAGGGTCAGGTAGTTATCTGGTCTGAAATAAATACTTCTGGGAAAGGGAATAAGGCTATCAAGCCCCATGAGCCATAAATAAAGTTCTGGAATTCCGTGTAACAAGAACTCCCGTGAGAGTTTGTACCCTATAAGAGGTGATGGGCAGTTAGTCACTGCCTCTCTGGCACTATGGCTGCAAGTGCTGGCTAAACAAGGAGTGCAGAATTAGGCTGCCTTATTTTCCATAGACTGCCAAAGGTATGTATTTACTTAGGCTCATAGTACTGAGTCCTGCGAGGCTGGTGTTGAATCCCTGTATCTCAGACCTCCTTGAAACTGTTTTAGTTTTTTTCTTCCATTTCATTCACCTTAAGAATTTATGAACTGATGAAAATCCTTGCTAAACTCGGCCTGCAGCCTAATCCTGATTCATTTTCTTCAAGCAGAGTTCCTAGATGTGTTTGTTCTAATATAATGGGCTGTAACAAATTAATCACACAGCTATTAATGGAAGTACAAGGCATACACTGCAAGCTTGTTAGTTTGGCCATGCGAGTTTGTGTTTGGTGAAGATGCAAAGAACATCAGTCAAGCTGACTGACAGCCTCAGTTGTCTTCTGTGCTGCTGCCGTTACCATTGAGCTGTGACATGGAGCATTCAGGGGGGCTTCTGGGGTGAGAAACCCCTCCAAGCTGGGTAACTTGATGAATTCTGTATCTTAGCTGAGAGAATAGCAAGAAAATGTACCATGAAGGCAAACACTGAACTACTATATGAATGTTATGCCTTTTTAAAATAGTTTCATGCCAGAAGTGAACAACAGAAAATACATTAGCATGGGGAGCTTACATGCAATTAATAATCTAAACTTTGTCCTCCTGACAGCACAGAATTGTTTTACAGATTTCTAAAAACATCAGATAGATATTTGACATGAGCAATTAATGAAAGCTATTTGGAATTGCAAAATTAATTAAAGCTTTAAAATGTCTTTACACAGTTATAGAGAGAAGCAAAAGTACTGGAAATGGAGTAATGAGGGAGGAAACTGTTCATACAGAGAAAACATTTGAAACAAATCTTCCAGTTTTACTTCTGAATTAAATTGCTTTTAATTTTAGATGCTCAACAGTGATATTTGTATACATTGGGAGTCTCACAAAACCACAGAGGTTTTGTATGTTAGAAGTCTTGAAAATGTTCAAATCACCTTTTTGGAGATTTTGGGGAGTTATGTTTTATATATCTTTGGAAAAAGGAAGGGCACATGTCACTTAGGCTCAATTTCATCTTTCCCCACATCAACCTTTATATGTCTTTCAATGTGAAAAGCATTGGTTTTTCTCCACTGGGAATACTGAGCATATAGGAGAATTTCTAGGTCTCTAATCCTGTTCCCTGTGCAGAGAAACTGTTCATTATTTTCAGTTTAATGCCTCCATATTGCTGATCATAAACTTCCCTTACAAAGGTGAGTGTCATTGTCTCTGTTTACGTGGGAGAATATGCAGCACAGAAGTGGGGGATGATTCATGCACATCATCTTAGTGATCTGCTGATTGAGGCTGCTCTTTTCCTGATGGCTTGTTCCTTATCATATCCTCCTGTAATGGCTGGCTCAGACAGGACCTCGCAAGGGCTCTGCTCACATTTTGTACTAATAGCAAGAAGAAAAAATTACTTTAGATAGAATTCTTTCTCACTTGTTGGAATGAAAAGAGACTCTGATATTACTTTATAATTTTCCCAAGCTTTCATTTTGCTTTGTTGTTTAGTTTAGCACCAGTTGTGAGAAGGTCTGGCAGTCACTCAAGGGAGTACAGAAATAGAGTCCAACCTGAATCAGATCAGATATATTTTTGCCCTGTGCTAGTAGAATCACTGCTGGTGTCAATAAGGATTTTCTTTTCCTTGTCAATTCAGAGCTTTCTAGCTTTTTTAGATCTTTAGATTTTAATATTAAGATACTTAGGGAGGCAAGAGTATTTCACTCCAAAATAGGATACAGTGACTGTAGTGCATCAGGTGAAGTTACCATGGCTACCCTAAGGGTTTTGCAAGTCACACTTGGCTGACCTCAGGCCAGTCCTGCCTCCAGAGCTGCTGCACTGCTCACGACCACAGCCTGAAGTTTCCCTGCCCAACATATGCCACAGGAGAGCTGCTCTTAGATGAGCAGTCTCTTCTTTCCTCCAGCTTCCCAGACAGGCTCAAACCCTGCCAATATTCATGAGCAAGAAGGTAGGAGGTTGTTGGGCTATGTATGGTGGGAAATTACTGATTAGAAAACCAAAATCCAAACTCCAGCTGTCAGGGTGCAGCAGAAGCCCTGTGGTTCCAGTTGCAATCCCAACTGAGGCCATTAGGTAGCATGTGTTCACTAATATGCTGAGAGGTTTGGAGAAATCACTGGTAACAAGGGAAGGACCTAAAGCTTTTCAATTATTACGTAAGTCCTCTAAAATAGTGTAGATGACACATCTTTTTTATCTCCTTTTTTTATTATATAATTTAAAGACATGCCTAAGGATAAATAGTGTTCGGCTAAATTTGGCATAAATAGGAAACTGTTTAGAGATGAGGAGAGGCTGGTTGTGTGTGAGTTCTTGGATGGGTATGATGGGCTAGATTGGAAGCTTACTGTCTTTAAAGCATTGTACAGTTGGCTGGAGAGCTATTTAAGGTTTGGTGCCAAATGACTTTTGAGCAGGTGTGCAGGAAGCCTAATTTAATTCTCACAGCGACTTCGATGGCTGTGTATGAGACTTGCCTAGACAGCACCTCTCCCTAGACTGCACACTGCCAGACACTTCTGGCCCAACAGCCCCTTTTCTAGCCCTGTTGCTTCTCTGGCTGCAGAGGACTGGAGCAGTGGCATTAGTGTCTGTACTCCACTGAACTGCTCTCAGCTTATGCAAAAATCCTGTATATTTTGAAGCTAACCTTTATTTGCTCTGGTTTAAAAGAACATTGATATCTCTTCTTTGCACTTGCCAGGGACAACATTACCAGTCTGAGTCCAGCAGATCTTTTAAATGTACCTTTGTGAGTGGGATGGTTGTACCTCCAGATTATGTGTACTTGTAAGGTGGAATTAAATGCTAGCTGCCTTGCAGCAGTAACCATGTGGGGAAGAAATAAGTGGAGAACAGCGTTACCAATCCTGCAGCAAGTATCAGTAGCAAATATGCTAATTATACTTTTTAATCCTCACAGTAGGATCCTGATCAATCATGTCCTTAATGTACATCTGAACAATTGTGTCCTTAAATGTACATCTGAAGGGATCAGGCAAGATTCTTTGTCAAATGGCTGGGCTCAGGGAAGGGAGTCTTGGACTACAGAGTTGGAAGTTTGATTGCCTGCATTAGTGTTTTGTGTGCTTTTGATGTGAACCTTATATTTGTCCTTGCTTAGTTTGCATTGGATTGTGTCACTGTGTTCTTAGTAGGCGGTCCAGATTCCTTTATTGTGAAATGGAAGTGGGAAAGATGTTTCCTAGGAAAACACCTGGGATGTGCTATCCTATAATGCTGGATTTTCAGCATCAGCTCTTTTGCTCTGTACACCTCTTCCTCTGTGCCTCATTTGTGTAGACTGGAGGTCAGAGACACCAAAGCAATGAAAGCTCTTCAGAAAGTCTCACAGCATTATGAGCTTAGCTGAAGGTTTTTACTGTATCTTAACTTAAAACCAAACACACTCAGGCTCAGAGAAGCTGTGAGAGCAGAGATGAGGAGCAGCTGGCAGCCCACGTTCTGCTGAGAGCAGGATTGGTCCTTGTCACCACATTCCCATCCTAAGCAGGACATGGCTGGGGCACAGTCCCAGAAAAGGTGAGAAACAGGGTAACAAATGCTCCTAGTATTACTAAATTCTGTCACCTTCCAGTGCTTGTACCTGCATGAATGGTGAACAGCAGCATTGCTCATGTTAGGCCCAGGGCTGTGTTTCACTTACACAAGAATAATTTAGGGCAATCCCTAGCTATTACAATGATAAATGTTAATAAAGTAGTTTCATGGTGAAGAATCTGTCAGCAAACTAGGCAAAGGGTGAGCCAGGGACACTACAGCTGGATAGACCTTGATCAGTGCACAGGTATGAACACAGGACAAGGAAACTCACCTTATTTTATTCAAAAGATACAAAGTAAGAAAAGCCCACTCTTACACCTACTTCCTGACATGATTGTGTTTCTCAGATCCCCTTAGGAAAATACTTCAGAGCAATCCTGAGAGTGGTTCCCACCCTCTGCTGCAGTGGAGACTGGTCCCTCTTTGCAGTGGTCAGTGCTGAGGCAGGAGCGGGGCAGCCAGGATGTCTCTGGGCAGCAGAGCGTGGGGAACAGCTGTGCTCTGCCTTCACACCTACACCTGCTTCCTTGGGTGGGTGTCACATGTCCCCCAGTTTGTTTGACAGCAGTAAGTGCACTGCCTGATGGCAGATCTGCCTTTTGTTCCAGTGATGCAGAAATTATCTGTAAGGCTTATTTCGTGGCCTTGCAAATCCGTTTTGAGGGCTGGTGACAGCTGCCATGCTTTTCTTCAGGAAACCTGAATCTTTGCCACCAGGATTAGGAAGTCAAAGCTGTGTTTTGGTTTAGTTTCCCTGCATTTGCTGTTCTGGTGGGCTGTTGCCTCTGGTGTGACAGGAACAGGGAACCAGTACCAGCTCCAGAGCAAGTTGCTGCTCTGGGGTCAGAGGTCCAGGCTGAGCTGAGGGTCATGGGGAGACTGTCCCGTGGCCAGTGACACACCTCTGATTACTCCATGCAACCATGAAAATCAGGTTGTGGATAATTTTTGTCACAGTCCCTTCAGCAACCTTTTGGAAAGGTTGAAGGTGGCACTTGGCTGATGTCCTTGGGTCTTGCTGCGTGTGGTGCCCCTCCACAGGGAGGCCAAGTGTCCTGTGTGAGGAAAGCCTGGCCAGCCCCCAGGGAGGTGTGTGCCGTGGGGCCCCTGGAGTTTGGAAGTGACAGGTCATAAAACTTGATACTGTGTGACTGATACAGATAATTGAATGAAGCATTAGCAAGGCTCCACTCCGGAGACACAGCTGCTTCAGCTGGGGCACGCCTGGTTGTTGCAGCATGGATGTGGGTGTTTCCTTACTGCTGAGGGTGGAGGGAAGCTGTGGTTGTCGTCTTACTACAGCTCTGTTGTCAGATCCAGGAGGGGGAAAAACCAACCTGGCATTAATAGGAATCACAATATGACTGGGAACTCCACAGGTTGGAGCCTACCTGCACTGAGACCAGAGGCTCCAAGGTGTTTAACCATGAGGCACCTAAACCTGTTGCTTGAAGATGTGTTTGTCATCAAGATATTTCCTTATCAAAGATCAGTGCTTTCCCAAAACTGGGTCAGGTGGCCTAAAATCTAGACTAGCACTGAGAAACCAGGTCATTGAATGCAGGGGGAAAAGGCAGAGCAAAATTATTACCTAATGATTGTGCTCTCTGCTTATCCTCCTGCACCAAACATCTGTGTTTGCCCATGGAATTTCCTAGTCAGAACAGTAGCAAAGAGACAGGTTTGACAGACGTCCTGCCTTGAAATTACATACATGCTGCAGCAAAAAGTGGAAATTTTACTGTACCTGTATTTAAGATGAGGAATGCTTTAGTCTGTCCTACAAGCCTCACTTCAATTTTTAAGAGAAGAGACAGAAAGGTGCCTAACTAACCTAGTTAAATCCAGCCTCAAAAGATCATCCGAGAGAACATCCCCGAGTATCTTTCCTGAGTCTCCTCCCCATCCCTCTGTGGAAAGGGAGTGAGCAGGAGGCCATGTGGTACTTTAGCTGCCAGCTGGGCTTAAACCATGACAGCTTGACAACAGAGCCAGAGAGCAGACAAAATGGACTATGACTCAAAAGCAGTGCTGGCTTGAGGCAAGAGTAAATAATGGTGAACTCTTTTGATCACAGTTGCCTTAGTAGTGGGAAGTGCTGAGAAAACTCTTCCACGTCCCGGGGTTTAGACACTTTAACTTGCACATTGGTGGGCACACATGCTGATGTCAAGCTTTCACTCTACGAGGGGCAACTGAAACATGTTGTTAGATATCTTATTTTTTGGACAGCAACAAAGCTGATGGGCATTCCTGAATATGAAGGCAGCCTATTTCAGAACATAACAGATAATCAGGTACTCTTTGAGTGTTCACCTGGTGCTATGGTTCCAGTTTAGATCAATAAATACTAGAATACTTTGATCACTTCTGCAGCCTGTCTCCTGTCTGAGCTCACTAGTGAGTAATTTCATAATGCACTGCCTTCTCTCCATCCTTCATGACCAGTGATAAGAAAAAATTACTGAGGATATTCTCCACTACCCTCTGCTTAGACTTTTTATAACAGTGCATTTGGGAGTGAAGCTGGTGTTCTGAACCAGAGTGTTCAGTAACATATCAGCAGGCTGGCTGTTCTTTGTCTTCTCCCTTGTGCTCTTCCTCTTAAGTCATCACAGCAAATTTGTTTCAAAGTAATTGTGTTGGGCATTAACAGTAAACAACTTAAGGAAAATTACACAAGTTCAGGAAGTTTTCTTTAGCTGTTTTGTATGGAAATACTCTTGTGTTTTACCATTTCATGGACCCTTCTCAGGCACAGTTGACAAATTTCTAAGTCCATTTACTTTATGTGACCAAAGCATCCCTAGCAAAGAAAATTTAATGCCTTGTCTAACCTTCCTTACACAAGCCAAGAACTGGCAAATGCCGGTGTTTCTTGCAAGGCACTCTTGAAAACTATCTTGTTAGATTTGAGCCTGCTTGCCTTTATGCACAGAATATAGAGAAATTCTGCTGCAGCTCTTATAATCCAGCATCCATGCTAATGAAGTAGAATGACACCTAAAACATTTTTGTTTCTTCTTTTTTTTTTTTCCACGAAGTGTGGTGTTTAATCTCCCTGGCTAAACACCAGAAGATATATTCTGCTTCTGAAAGCTCAAGTTCAAAACCAGAGACATTCTCAATAGATGCTCAGGTTTCTGACCAGTTTTTTTTGTGTGTGCTTTTCATTAAGTTGACTATCTGTTCTTTTTCTATCTGTATGCTGAAACAATAAAACAAGCACAGAGTGGAATACTTGCTTTCTTCCCATGACTTTAATGTCTGCTGGAAGGTTTCCCTTAGCTCTGAAACAGATTTTTGCTTGCTACAATCGTGTTATTCAGATTCACATTACAGGAATCTATGACTAAGCAAGTACCCAGGAAACCCTTCCAAGTGGCCTGTATGCTCTGCTTCAAGTTCCTCTACATATCACATATATGTGTAAAATGGAGTGGACAATGCACTTTTTTCCTAAAAACACAGATATTCCCTCCTGCAAAGAGACTGCTTTTTTTTCATTCTTAAAACATAGGGGTAGTAGATGGACAGTTCATGTTCCAAATCAGTCATGCATGCTTGCTGCTTTTATTTGTCTTTTCATTAACTCTGAAGATTTGGCACAACAAGAGCATTATATAAGATTAAATAATTCTTACATAAGTCTGAGTGAATGCCTTTCATGAAGTACTGGGTGCTTATCATGGCTGTAAGTAAAAATGAATCACTTCCTTTTTAAACTGGAGCTTTCAACCTTGTATTCTGTGTGGTTAATTGCCACAAACCAAAATAACCTTTTGAGCTCTATGAATTTTCACAGCTGCAGACTGGAGGAAAAAACCTCTCACCAATAAATAGAAACTTAAGAATTTCCAAAAGAAATTATTCCCCACTCTAATTGCCTCTTTTAGCACAAAGCCCAGCTCATTTATGCCAGAATGTTAAATGTTCCTAACATGTCTGTAGAGCCAAGAACCTGAGTATCATCTAAAGGACAGAATGAGAAAGAATGAAGGCAGGACAGTATGGATTTCGCACTTTAGAACAGCATGGAGCATGGCCAACAGGTCAGGAAGTGCAGGTAATTAGCTTTTGCTAAAAGCTGCAGACTGAGTAGGATCAGGCCTCAGCAGCCCAGTAACAGAATCTGGGAGAACTTTGAACATGTCCCTGTACATAGGGAATTACAGAAATGTACCTTGTACATGCTTTTAAACTATGGGAATATGAATCCAAAGCCAGATTAGTATGTGGAACAGGAATTGGCAATTCAGGGACCTAGAAGGAAACTGGGATAAAAGCTTATTTCCAGTGTCCTTAATAGAAATACTTGTGAACCAGTACTGGAAAAGGTCAGAAATTGCAGAAACAGCACTGGGACTCTGTTGTAAAACTCAGTTATTCTGGAGGAGAAATTTTTTGGCCTGTCATCCTTCTCCACTCTGGGAAGCTCATCTCCTGGTACAAGAGTGAGTTCCTTGCTTCTCTGAAAGACAAGTAAGAGTAGTGGTGAAGAATCTCGTGTAGGAAAACAAAATCTGTGTAGTGAAGTACTGGATTGGCAGTAGGAAGACATGGAAATAAAAGGGAGGCTGAAGGTCAGAAAACCAGTGGCTGTCATGTTAAAGAGGAAGCAGAATGAAATGAAGACAGCAAAGAGAAGTATTTGATAGATATCAAATGAAGCAAACAATCTCACTGAGCAATGGTAAAGAGTACCTAAAGCTGGAGGGAAGAACACAGTTAAAAATATTCTGCTACAACAATGTGGTAAGTCATCAATACAGAAACTGAAATCCCTTGCTAGCAAACACAGGAATGGCAAGTATTGGATATAGTCAATATATTAAAATACCAGTGGATGACAGCGTATTTTTACTACCAGGATACAGGGCTGTCATGCCACATGTTTTGGTTGTAGCTCATCTGCTGACTAACACATCATATGTCCCAAGAACAAATCCATGTTTGACTCTGGTAAGTCAGCACAAGCTGCAAAGATTTGTGCTTTTTATGTACAGATCGTGTTTCTCCAAGACAGTGCTGACCACTATTGTAGCTGTCCCACACTGAGTCATCTGGAAAATCAGGAGCATATTCACAAGAATAAGAGTCAGCTGCACACACTCTCTGTGAGTTTGTAAGAATATTTTGGGAATGAAAACTCCAAATACTATGCCTGAAGAATCACCTTAGGGCATTACTTCTGATAGTTCAGTATGGTCTCAGTCCCAGGTTTGTTGTTCTGCTATGAAGCTGATGATTTCTTCTCAAAAGCTGGGAATAAAGTCTGTAAATTATAGAGAAATTTTCTGAGATATAAAATTCTATATGAAGACAAAAACTGTGTACCACTTCAGGTCATAGCATAACAGCCATCCAACCCAAATCTGGTGAGCATGAAGTAATTACAGCAAACACTTGTTTACTAATTAGACTTTAAAAAAAACACCACACTATTCTTGATTACCATATTTATTGACTCTAAGAGGAAAAAACCCAACAAGTCTTAATGGATTTGACTCATTACCATACATACTGTCTATATTCCCTGTTCACATAAATTTCAACTGAGGAAAAAAATACACATTTAAAAAGAATAGTTTCTAAATTAATTTCATAAACAAACTTCCAATAAACTTCTGAAAGTTGGACAGAAAGCTTTTTCAAGAGTTATAGCTCATGTTTTCTGAAGCAAAACACTTGATGTAAAGCACACCTGACATCTGACTTCATACACCTCAGAGGTTTTCTATGTAGTCTTCACTAAAGTGTACTTACAAAATGTTTCACAGTATCAGAACATGAGTTCCTCTATCAGCTTTCAAACCTGTGAATTAGGTACTCACTGTAAACAAGGCTTCTATAAAAGGACAGTTCAAATACAAATAAAAAAGGGCATTACTAGCCAAGTTTCTTTGGGAGATAGATTGCATTTGGTTCTAACTTCCTTAAGAAAGAGCAGCAGACAAAAAGCATGGTAATCATTTCTATTATTTGAAGCTCTTCAGTTTTAAGAGCATTTGTAAAAACAGACCTGATTATAACAAACTGAGATTTGCATAATTAACTTTGAAACAAAGCATTCTTAGTGATAAATTCACTAAGAGCTGAAATAATAATGTTAGGACAAGCTATTGTTTGTCAATTTGTCAGATATGTGTGCTGAAGCTTCCCTTCTAATTACAAGATGTTTAGTACAGCACAACAGATATTTTAAAACTAATACACATGCTGGAATGTTTCTTCAATTCTAGTGCACTTCATCTGAGAAGATTACCATGACAAAATATAAAAAAGGAAGAGGACAGAAAGCAATGATTTATAGACGTTCTAATTTTTCACTTAGAAATTCTTCCACACTATCTGTATTCCACTTGAGGATGCTCAGTTCTTCTGCAATGTTCCCACTGTCGTCCAGCAGCTTCAGTACAGGGTCAGAACCACGCACATACTGGGGGGAAAGAAGAAGAGTCAGTTACCTTGGTTGGCAAATGCATTTGCCATACTAACACTGCCCCTGCTCTCAAGTGATTGAAATCAGTTCAGACTTCTGGCTTGCATTTAATGTCAGAGAGAGGAAAGTGGAGGAACAAGTCAAATGAAGGGGGGTGGGGGTGGGTGTCAGAAACATCCCTTGTTCTCCTTGGGGCACCACAGCAGTAAATACATGTGCAGAGGGGCACTGGCATTGGCCTGGCTTTGAAGGAGGGTGTTTACTCCAACTGTTTTAAGTTACCAAAGGTAGATTTTGATGATGATTTTTCTTATATGATCAACAGCCTTTTTACCATTTTAGAAATTCTGGGTCACTTTAACAGGTCGAAGTTCTATTATCAATTTCTAATGTAAACACATTCATTCTTGCTGTGTTGTATCTGTGCCTACTATGCTTTGCTGGTAACATAATTCTTCAGCACTTCTCAAACTCACAAAGTTCCAAGTTAAGTAATGCAAATAAAAGCTTTTAACAGTATCAGAAAGGTCTGACCATTTAAATTTATGAAAAGATTTCCCCAGGAGTATTTCACTTTGCTCAGCTGAGCTAACCTAGTTAGTTTTACTTAATGAAGCTATTGGCATCCCTACTGAGTTTTCCAAAAGTCTTGTGAAATAAACAGATTCATCTGCACTTTTTTTCCTGGTAGTACTTGATACCAATTGTAGTCTAGACTGCTTTGATGTTCAATAAATCTACAAATTAAAAAAAACCAAGAAACAGTCAGACGTACAGAAGGAGAGAAAGCTTTTGAAAGAAACTGGAGGACACGGAGACATGAATGCGTGAGACAGACAGAGGAAATCTGTTTTACATAGAATCTGCTGCTGAGAAGACAAATCACTTATGCAGCCATGCATAGATATGAAGTGATTCCAGATGGTGCCATTTGGGCAATAGAGATGACACACAAGATGGGAGAATCAAGATGTGTATCTTTGAAGTACACTTGAAGTTCACCCAGGATTTTAAGAGGAAGGTGAAGTCTTAGATTAGATCTTGAAACCAAAGAATTGTTGGAACTTAAGGCAGTACAGTTGCAACTTTGCAAATATGCATGTCATAAGAAACACCATTCAGTATATGCATTTCTATAAAGCTGCATGTCAGAAGTATATAGAGGAAAACCAGCACAATAGAACACAGCAAGGGAATTATGAGAGGGAGAAGAAATATCCAAGAATCACTGAATGCATGGAAATGGCAGCTCCGTAAGAAAACTAGGAGAGAACAAAAGAGGAGAAAAAGAAACTATGACAGAATAGCTAGAGTAAATACAAGATATCTATAAAGTAAGAACAGAATATAAACATTCCTCAGATTCTTTTCTTATCTGCTATAAAAATATTTTTTCTTGGATTAAAACCAACCAAGCAACAATAAAATAAACCAGAATGTCACCACCACCAAAGAATTAGTACCAAACAGTTACTTAGCAGTAAACAGATCAATATTACTAGCAGAAGCTCGTAAAGATTCACACTGGCAATGCAAATATACGTCCTCTACTAAAGGATTACTTGATCAGCAAATAGGGAGCAATCCACAGGACTGTCTCCACCAAACCTAGCTCTTCTTAACATTGCCAACAAAAAAGTTAGGTTACTACTTACCTTGATTTGCAGTCCCCTGAAGAGTTTTGGCTTATCACTCCTGACGAAAGCTACAGTTTGGAGAAAATAAAGAAAATCAAATTCTTCTCTACTTGCATAAAATAGATTTACGTCAAATTAGTATTCCCAAAATTATTTTTTTTAAATTATGCTTTAGAAGATATTTTAATGTTAAAATCTTAGTACCTTAACAAAATTAATATTACTAAACTTATTATGCCAAAGGAACACCTATTTTTGCTAGCAATCCAAACAAGAATTCTGTCTGCTTGATTTTACTTGCACACCAGTGCAACTGTCTAAGGCAGTTTTTCTGCACGCACAACTGAGAGCCTTCAGCAGACTGGCCCATATGCTGCTGCTACGCAAATGTGAGGAAAAGCGTTGGAGCGATCACAATCTGGCTGAGGATCAGCTTTGTGGGAGAGGCTGGATGTGGTTCCCATCTCATCAGCACACTCCCCACACGCTGCAGCTCTGTGGGGGACAGGCACACAGGAAGCTGCAGGGAAAGGTGTTATTCTGGTGAACGAGATGGTCAATCTTGTCTTGCAGAGATCTCTGAGATTACGTGTTGAAAACCAGCAAGAAAACAAAGCTAGAAAACAGGAAGAGAAGCTCATATTTCCTCTTCTCTTGACACTCCTGAAGGCAGCTGGCATCAAGGCTCTAAGGGCTGTTCTCTACAGGGAGAGAAGGCCAGGTCTGAGGTGGGCTGCTGCTGCACCACTGCTCACGTGCAGCACCTGTCAGCAGGCAGCAGGCATTAACAGCAGCACAGGCCCTGTATCCCTACAGCACAGGCCTTGCATTAGCCTTACCTCTGAAAAGACAATATGAAGTATTTCAGGACAAAGTGTGAGCATAATCCCCTACTTCCTAGCACTTCACCCTAATGAATGTCTGAGTTCTAGAAATATTTAAAATTTATTTAGAAAATAACAGTTCTCATTCCTCCTTTTCACATGCTAAAAGCTAAATTTAGTACTTATATTGACATTTAGTGGATTCAGGATGCTCCTGTGGTATGTCAGTAGCATCTCCCCAAGGATGAACCCTGTCAGTACAGACTGACTCCTACAAGGGTGCCAGCTTCATGTTAAAGCTGCTTTTTCAAGGTTAGACAACAATGAATCACTCACAAATTGCAGTGCATCCAGCTGGTGCATGGAGATGAGTGCAACCTCAGGACTAATGTTTCATACTGCTTGACAAAGTGTAGTGCTTTCCTCAGTAATTGCTGAGATATCCCCTGGCATCTTTATACTTATATTTACATTACTGCAGGCAGTTACCTTAACACTGTCTCAGCATGGTTATACAGAGTGGCACTTACTTCCTTCCCTCTTTCACCGAGCTCCCAGCACAGATAAAAATCATATACACTGCTTGCTGCACCAACTACTACACAATATAACAAGTTAAAAAAATACCAACAGCTCATGGAGATGCACCAGGCTCCTGAAGAAAATGAGTTGTCTCATTCAAATTGTCTTTATTCCTTCTACAGACTATGCACTAATGTCATACTGTAATCGGTGTATAACTTCAAATAGCACAAAATAACCAGTACTTGCTCACATACTGCATCGATTCGGATTTAAACTCAGAGATGTATTTTCAACTTCAGTGTTTCCCATGCCCTTATGACATGTTGTCTTGGCTATCATCAAAAGTAACGTGCTAAAAAGCAGCAAAGACATTTCTTATTATTTGTTAAGTCCACAGACTGCTGAAGTGTTTCTGAAGGAATTTTTCCACATTTTTCTTCAACTTAAATCTAAAGCTGAAATCAGTCTCTAGAGCTTTATATTAAAAAAAGGTTGTAAGAAGCAGTCAGTACAGTGGGTAACTAATTGCAAAATGGTAAGAGAGCATAGTAAAATGGATAAAGTTTCTGAAGCAAATCTGAACTCTGGAACTTGACAGTAGTAAAAAATTGCCTTTGGAAGGGACCTCAGGTTACAGCACTTCAAGCTTGTAACAGGTGTGAGGATTTGTGACTTGAGTGACAGATGAAAGCTTATTTGGACACGAGAGGCTGTTCTCTAGCTGTAGTGTTGGACTGAACAAGCTCACATAAAGTAGAAACAGCATTAGGTGGAAGAAGAAAGTATTTTATAGGCAGCATTACATCCTGCCACATTTAAAGTAGCTATTACACACTTGTATCAATGTCAAATGTCTAAATCTTCTGAAAGCTGAAGCACAACAGAACGCTTTTCCTGAAATTTTAGGCAGCTGGAACAAAATTAGTTTCTGTTATGGCATATTTATTTCTAATGCTGATCATAGTGACTTTCTACATCACTCACTTGAATTTGCAATGCAACAAAGAAAAACACTCAGTGTACAAATAACTTAATTTGTATATTCTGAATTTCGGAAGCTAAAATGGGAAACTGAAATACTGACATGCATTAAAAACACAGATTATCCCATCAAACACTTTTTTTTTTCTTTCCACAAAATCAGTCCTTGAGTTGAATTAGCAGCCTTTGAAATGATGGAGTCAGGAAGATGCAGTTACAGTGCACATGCTTGACTGCTTGCATGTGGGATGTGGTGCATATGCTCCACCTTCACATTGTTCTAACAGTTTCCCCTCTATACCCTGACATCAACATTGCTTCTTATGGTTCTGTGTCTAAATGGTACTTGCACACCATCTATACACCCTTATTTAGCAGTTTAGTGTTTAATATTAAATCCTATTCAAGCTATCTCCCCATTTTCTTCTCTCTGTAGCAGCTTTAGAAATTAAACACCACAGAGAAACAAACCTTTCTCTAACCTATCTGTGCATGAGCATTTTCCACTGTGACTCCTGTAAGGTGAACTCTGAGCCCAGTGCCATGACACCATGTTCTGGTGAATTAAACCCCGGACCAGAAGTCAGAGCTGTTCTCCAGACAGCTCTGCAAAATCACTTCACCTGGTGCTCTGGTAAATGATGAGCAGTACCAAAGCTGGTTGGAAGGCACTGCAGAGGTGTTCCTGAAGAGCACACAGGATTGCCCCGCAATCAACTACAACTACAAGGTCAGAGAAGGATCAAGTGTGCACGAGCATTTCAAAGCCTGGCCCCCACTGAACAGTGCTTTTAAAGACCTAAAAGCAGGTTTCATTATGAACACAGTAGAATGGAGAACTCACTGCTATTGTTATAATTGTTGGAGTTAAATGCCAGAGCCCTAAGTGGAGACTGCAGGAATCTAAGCATCACTGTGGCCAAAAGGGCAAGTCTGTGTATATGCACACATACCTGCACTATTCTCTGAAGTGCAGTAGGACACAGCATAAGAGAACTTCTTGACCCAAAATGGATAGGAAACATCTCCCCAAGCAGAACAAACAGTTGTTCTGAGTTAGCCTGAATAAACATAAAGCAAGTGTAATATTACTTCAGAAAAGCTAAAGAGCAGTCTGCTTGCTTGGCTGTGAATTATTAGACACAAGCTGTTTGAAAGTAAGAAGTTTTACTGGAGACACAAGTTTGTGCATAATGTTGCAAAATTTTACATTAAAAAGGCACAAAGGACTTGACCATACAGACTTGACCATTTTGTACCTGGAAGGAACCTGAATTAAAAAACATTTTATTGAGCATTGCCAATTATCAAGTGTTAAATCCATGAAAAAGAAAAGAAACCAAAACAAAAGGTAGAGTAAGAGAGGGACATTTTATGAAGACAGGAAATTCCAACATGTAATAATAGCACCAACAGTAAAGCATTGCTAAGACAATTGGCAATACTTGCTAGAAATGTGAATATGTAAATCACTGGGCAAAACAAAAGCATTTATGTCTTCCCTCAGACATTTGTTTTGGGGACAAATACATGCTCTGCAGTTTTGAAGATGGTAGGAGTCTGCTTCAAAAGTTACCATGAAAGCTGAGCAAAAAGACTGAACTACAGGACACAACAAGCACTTATTTACATTTTAACGACTATAGCTTTGTACCTTTTGAGGACCTCAGTTTGAGATAAATATTTAAATTTAAGAATTCATATGGCACATGAATAACTACTATTTGTAGTCTCCTAATCAAGTTACAGTGCAGCTGTTTGTGATTTTATAAAAAGCACCACATGTTTTCAGAAATGAGTCCAAGACAGAGCTCCAATCAAGCCTGAAGAAGAAACTTCAAAAAATCCCAAAGACAGGGTACTTTGTATGAGCAGTTGGGCAAGAGACATTTCTAAATCTGAAGGGAAGTATTGTTTTAATTTGTGTGTCATCTATTCACAAAATATTATGATAAAGCAATGCACGTCTCCCACTAAAATGTCCGTATTTCTTAGCAAGAGTTTTAGTAATGCTTTTATCTGTGCAAGATTTAAGGTTAATATAATTTTCTAACTTTGTATTGTCAGTACTTATGAATTACAGATTAAAATAACAAGGAAATGAGTGATCTTACCTCATACAATACAATCCCACAAGAAATTACATTTTAGTAACTAAAAGAATCTCCTTAACACTTGGAGAAGTTGGGTGATATAATAGTGCTGATTGACTCTGAAGTCAGAGGATTTAATGTAGCTGCACATTGCATGAGTTCAAGGATTAAGGACCTTGTTTCTAGAACAGATTTGCTGGGAGCACATCCATTTCTTAACTCACAAGGAGAGGTAAGAATTATTTTATTGAAAAAGTAAAAGAATGGAGACAAACATGAAAGGAATGTTCAATGAAAAAACCCAGACTAAATCAGTTTTTTAAACAAATTGGAAAGAATGTAGGAGTTTAAACACCAAACTCCTATCTCATGGTGAATAGAACACAGCTGCCACTAAAAAGTCAACTTAAAACAAATATGCAAGATTAATCACTGACCCACCTAATTAATTATTCTGTTCCAGAGCCTCAGTTTTATGGGTATCAGCCAAAAACTCATTGTGTTACCTGGTATATTAAGATAATGCTTCATCTATGAATCTTGTCACTTAGATTTTTAATATTCTACTTTGGTGGAGTGCTTTTAAATGACAAATATTTAAGAACAGTTTTATATAGAACAATTTTAAAATATATTACATATAGGAATTAATTTCAGAGTACAGCATTTATAATAAAACACTTTATTTTTAAGGGAAACATCAGTAAGAATATTTCAGTACTGAATTTAAAGGTGGCAAGCAGAAATGTGGTCTGTTATCAAGACTTATCACAAGGAACTGTATCTGAAAAACCTAACAGATATCCCTGGCCACATTCACAAATGCCAAATTTAATAGTTTGGTGTGACATTACAAACAATAACATCCAGTTCAAGACTAAGATAATCTTGCTGAAGACCAGACTTTTCCATCCTCTTGCTGAGGACTAGATTTTTATCATCACTTCTCACTCCTTTGCTTTCCTGGTATATACAAATATATTCCATATGTAATGATTCTCACATTTTAGGCACACAGGTGGACTGAGCAACTGTTTGTAGCTGAAGATTACATAACCAGTAATTTTGAAAGAAACTTTGACAGAGAAGGACCAAGCAACCCACAGCTTCTTCCAACTGTGTAACTTTTACAAACCTTTATTAATTCAACTGATTTCAATCCTTAACTATTTTAATATGTGAATCTCATAATAAAAAATCCAACCACAACAAAAAAACAACAAAACAACACTGTTCATCCCTTAGCCAAATAAAACATAATCTGGATGTATCCTAAAACACATCAAGTCTGTGGGACTAAGCCAAGTGACAAAAAAATTTACATAGGTACTTAAAGGTCAAGACTTCACAGTTACATACAGGAGTAACATACACTAATCCATGTCATTCTAATATATACAAAGTCCTGCAATTAACAATGCCATTTTGTGTATGTCCTGGGGAGAAAAACCAAACACATCTGAACAAACTCTAACAAAGCCCTCACAGAAGCTATGGAAAAGGATTCAGTTATTTGTGATGAGACATTGTCAGTGACAGGCTACGCAGCTGAATGGAACCTACAAAGACAATACTTCAAAAGCAGCAGCATGACCTTCAGGCAACCTAACTTCCATAGCAAATGTCCAAGTGAAAAGCTGAAATAAAAACACTTCTAGAATGTAAATGTCTTAAGATGGAGACATTAAAAACTGTTAGAAGTTAAAATAAAGGAGAAAATCTGAGTATTCTGAGATTAATACTAGTGTGAGGACAAATACCAGCTGAAAGAATATATTCTACTGCTTTTAAAAATTTCTAAGTATGTTTCTAATACATATCCCATCTTCCAAGTTCTTCTAATACCCTAGCTGAAAATTTGGTTAAGATAAGTTTAGATTGAGTATCTGCAGAAATTAGTGATGATAACACAAAGGAGAAATTAAAGTGCACTACTCAGTTGTTTTTTAATTCTTACTGTACCAAGTCAAAATTGGTGGTCAAAACAGAGATCCTTTTCAAAAAACAATTAAATGTATCCAGCCACTTAAAAAAAAAATCTATATGATTAATGGAATGTAAATATTTCAGGAGGTTTAGCTGACCAAGAATTGAAAGGAAAAAACAACTAGTCACTATTTTCAAGTTTTTCCTTTTGCACCATTGCAAGTCTTTGGAACATCTTTCAAAGTGTGCACACAGCAGGAACTGAGGGCCTTTCCCTTCAAGGACCTACACCTGAAGATAACTGAGGACACAATGCAGGCTGGAGTCAGACTAACAGGTTAACCTTTTCCTTCAAACTTATGGCTCAAACGAGCACTTAACTGTTACAAATCCAGAACCATAAAGCAGCTGAGTGAATGGGCAACAACAGTAGAGAATGTTTTTATGTTTGCTAAATTTGAACGGTCATGGAGATAATACAGACTCCTGCGCTAACGAAGTTAATCTCCTCACGCCCCTCAAGTATGACAAGTCATTTAAAGAATTCTCATTTTGACATTTTATACAGTGGAAAAGAGAAAAGAGCTTTGCTCTGGCCTTGTCATTCAACTCAATGTGTCGGCAGAGGTGGCAGGAAAGGATATAATGCAGTACAACTTATGTAAATTGTAACATGTTTGAAAACCTTTTTTTCCCCCACTGTTTGTCAGCCAGCCTTCAAACAGGGAGGTATTAATACTTCCCACAGTAGATGGAGACGTGCTGTTTGTGCAACTTTAAGTTCTAAAGCTAGATTAGTACTTATGTCTAACTATGTCCAAAGTACAACATTAGGGAGCATGGTATTAGGCTCCTCATTACAGGAAAAAAACCCAAAATAACCATAGTACTGCTATCACCTAAGCTCTTCCCTAATTTATAAGAGAAGTCCAGTTCAAAATCAGTACCATCAGTTTGAAATTTCTCACAGATTCTTTTCCTGCAGCTTCCTCCCACCAGACACTGATGGTACTGATTTTCCTTTTGCACTACTGTATTCCATTCCTGTTAGTTGACTGTCATTATCCACTGATAAAACAATTATATGGCAGGATCTGTGAAAATAAAATCGTTCCATAAGTGCACAATGTAATTTCATCTATCAATTACTGGAGAATGGTTCTATGAGTTTCAGGTCAATGCAACTTTACTGATGTAATATACTGAATTTATGACTACTTGTAATGTACTTAAAAGTACCTTTTGTCATTCAGCTGTGACAGTATTTCATATTTGAAGGAATACTAGTGGCTTTACTTACCCTGGACTTGAGGGAACCTTCCCAATTTTCATCCACATACTTCTAGGACAGCTCCTGCATAAAGCTGTAATAATAAACAGAAGCTGTTAATGACAAAAGTAATCTAAATTACTAGTTTATTTATAGTGTGTTATCTGCTGAACTATTTTTCTCTGAGAAGACAATATGCTACTCTGTTGATGCTAATTACAAGTAAGATCCTAGACAGAATCACAGTTCCAGACCTGTCTCTGATTATGCAACAACTGACCACTCACTCATGATAGATGATAATTTTCATTCATTATACTAAAAATGGAAAAACAACAACAAAAAAAAGATAATTTCACATATACTGTTGATGTAAACAAAGTTTCATTTTAAAAAATGCAACTGGACATATTACAATAGGAATTATGGGTTTCCTACAATAGGAAAACTATTAATTCCTCCCCAAAGACACTAACAAAATCTCATTAAATGAAATTTTAGTTTCTGCTTTAAACCTAAATTGGACAATGAAATTCTTATAATAAAGATAAGGCAGTGACTTTAAATTTCCCATTTGGGCTACTGGTTTATTTTAGTTCATTGTGTGTTTACAGAAAGAGGACAGATTACATTAACAGGCCTTAGGTGAAGTAATATTACAGGCTGGGCTAACTTTGATACTTGCACTTAGATGTCAATCACTTCTGTCAGCTATGCAAGATACTCAGACTGAGTCTTCTTAAAATAAAAGTTCATTTCAATTTTATACAATATCTAAATTTAAAAACGGTTCACCTAATTATCTTGCATACTGTCATATTTTTAGATTATTTTGTGATTCTTTTTGCAACATGCAAATGATTCTGTAGTTTGGTGAATCTTAAATAAATTAACAACAGATTTTCCAGCTACTAAAATAGAACTTCGTACTCCACAGTTACGCATTTTAATATTACACATAGTATATATACTATATATCTATAATACTGTATACCAAATCATATCCTTCTAAGCCTTAAACCCCACTGTTTATAGATAAGCAGACAGAATGACCTTAATTTAAAAATTTTAAATTTAATTAATTACCTTTCATAGACAATTAAAAACTCTGGTTTCATGTTCTTTTAGACAGTGTTTTCATAACAAATGTGCAAGTCTGAGTATAGAAAAAAAGTAACCTTACTGAAATTACATAAATTCATGTTTCACTTAAAATATGAACTGTGAACACAAGTAATTAAAACTAACCTTCACGAATCACTCTGAAAAAGCAAACCACACATGATATGACAGAAATCTCAAAGACAATTTTATTCATATTCCATCACCTATGGTAGGGAAGCATTATAGACAGCCAAAAATACATGTTCATTTCTGACTATTCAAATTCTGATTCAAGGCCAACTCAGTATTTACTTAAATACTATGAATTAGAACATAAGACATACTCTAATCATTTGCAGGGAAATTACAACCTCTCTTGGCGTGAACTAATCAATAATCATTACTTCCATGGGAAACTGAAAGGAGAATGTTATACTGCATTATCTGTTCAGAACAAATTTGCCTAACTACAGATACATTTTCATCTAAACATTGTATTTAAGATAAAACCTAAGATTTGACTGTTAAAACCCAGAAATACTATGAAACAATACTCAAGAGATTATAAATACCAGACTTTTAAAAAGCTTTTTCACCACCCAGCTGAAGGTTTTAATTAAAAAAGGCAGTGATAAACAGCTCAGATACTAGCTTGCATAATTAAAATTCCTCTGGAATTAAAACATGAAGTAATTAAAAAGATGGAGGAAACATGGCACAGGGGTTCATAAACTTCACTCACCTTGTCTCTCTGTCATTTAAAGAAAAATATTCAACATTCTATCAGCAATCCTAGATTAAGATATTCCTTTGCATACTCATTAATCCACTGAACATTTATACTGATTTCTCTGATGCGGACAGCTATCTGCATTTTTCTATCAAGAAATCAGTACAAAGAAGTAGACAGAGGAATAAATAGTTTTCTATCTAGTTAATTAACTGTTTTATGTAAGTCTATCACAAGCTAAGTACAACAGTAAAATGAGCATTTTTGAATTCTTATTACTGCAAATTAGTCTTTTTCCTTTCAAACAACAATTTTTAAGGAACAAAATCACTGTAAGAATCTAAAATATGTAAGACATTTTGTAACTACTCACTACTCCTAGTTTGTAACTCCTGGCCAATATCTGATAGAAATTTAACAAAGAAAACAGCTCAATCATTGATGTCTAAATTTTGAGCTTGTAATTCTGCCATAATTGAAATCCAAATGTTCTGGTACAAAAAGGTTCAGATTCATGCTGGGACAAACAGCTGCTTTCCCGATGGCTAGACCAGAAAAAAAGAAGAATCAACTGGCTTCATTTATAACTCTAAACAAAGGTGTCTTTTGCAAAAAACCCAGGTTTATTTGCATCACTTATCCCACCACAAAAGCCTAGTTGTTAATATCTACCATCTCATCATGTCCAGAGCAGATGTTCTCCAGATTTCCTTGTGAAGGCAGTCACTGTGTTCAAGTATTAATAAGAATGACATGTATCACATGGAGGCACACAAACATCTCGAGTCAGTTCATTACACAATGCTTAACTCATGAGTCAGTTAATTTCAAAGTAATGCTTCACTTGTTTTAGAGCTCATGAAAGTGAGTTGAGTACTAGCAGCAATGAAATAAAGACTTTCTAAACTATTACTGGTGTCCATGTTAACATCCAAAACAAGTGCTGATTCATGTCTGCATCTATAAAAAGAACTCAGCTTTTTTTACAAGATTCTAATAGCATGTTTTCTAAGGTTACTGTGACAATATCTGAACTTTTCCCTCACCTTTTCCAAAGCATCAACTTGAGTTCAGTTTTATTCAAAAGTTTTTGGAAAGCATCTGAAACTCTTGTAACAGTTCATAGTGATGGAATCAGGATGGCCCTTCACAAATGAAAAGAGACAAACCACATAATTGGTCATGTCTGCTTTAATTATGAAGGAGAGTGCTAATTATATCATAATAACACCTTTCTACATAAGAATTGTGCTAGTTAAAAATATGCATTGTAAAAATAAGGAACTTTAACTTACATGAAAGAAAACATTTCACCTGCTATTAGGAAGAGAATTGAAGCAATTTCTGCAATGCTTCATTTGTACATTGATATGGTATTGTTATCACAGTTACTCGTGGAGAAGACTCCAGAAGAAAAGTGACATTCCTGCTATATAACCATTAAAGTTTACAACCAAACAGGAATTCAGACCAAACTGAACTGCACAAAGTGGTATTGAACAGAGATTGCTCCTTGATTGTAATAAAATTGTTAGATCAAAGGTGACAAAAAAGTTTAATAAAATACAAAAAGTTATACCTAATTTTACTTCTATGACATTTATATTTTGCACACTGCTTTCTTCTAATTATTAATTTGGTGTGACCCTACCTGACACAGGTTACAAAGTGTCATTCATGCTGGATTTGTACAGCTGTTTGTAATACCAGCATATCTGAATACATGAAACTGGCCATTAAGGCAGAGCCATAAAAGGGGCAATAGCGACTTTATGGTACCTGGATTCTCTCCAGTATGTGCATACTGTCCTCTCCTAATATCAAATAGTTTCAAAAATATAGTTAAGTTCTGAGAATAAGCAGAAAAGCAAACTTACGACTACAGCTAAATCTCTAGAATTTTCACTTGCCTCAGGTAAAAGATTATCTTCCACTGAATATTTTGTAACAACTCTCTTTCCAATGTAAACACTGTTTTTATGAAATTCACTGCAATTCTAATTTTATATTATGATATAAGCAGGTCTGCAGAAGACAGCTCCTCGTCTCTTATCGACTTCAAAAATTTTCAGGAAAAATATGGATGTTATTACTCTTAATGGCCAAAGTTCCTCAGTATATGCAAATTGGTATTGTTGAAAAATAGGGTAAATGATCTCTTTTATGAAAGCATGCAACTTAACTTTTACTGTGTTCCATCTACACACACAGAAAGCAAAATAGGTTAATTAATATTTGGTCTTCCAAAACCAGATTTTGTTGAAAGTTTCTTTTGCTTTTTTCCTAAACTCTTCTATCTAGCAGTTCATTTGTGACTTCTACTAGAAAACTAGTCTTCTACACTAGTAAACTTCAAAAGAATATACGCTGAGATACAAACTATAAAATATTTTCTACGGGACAGTGCACTTATATGGACAGCTCAAGGTTTTCAAAATCCCTCTTGTCTTTCCTTTTCCTGGAGGCAGAACATAAGTAAAAATCTGTGGGTTAACAGGGAGCAGTCAGAAAGCCTCACTGCCAGGAACATTATGAATTACTGCTCTGTAATACAGCAAGCCAAGAAAGTCATTGCTACACACACAGATCATTCTGAACTGATGTCATCAGTAAATTTAGCAACAAAGCAACTTCTACCACTGACAGCTCATTATCCTGTGAAGGGAGATGCCTAACTCTAAATAAGAGTGTAGAAACAGAGTCTAACAGTCAAAAACCAGTTATGTGAATCAGTGCTACTCCTGTGATTAGTGATATGTGTTACAGACAAATTGCTCTGAACAAAGCTGAGCAGAATCTAAGCTCTCATTTATTTGTGGGGAAGGAAATTCTGACTGAGTAGAAGGGTGAAAAAATGTCACAATGCCAGTGTTTAAGCTCTGAGGAATTTACTAAGGAAGACTATATAATCTGCATTCTTGGAGATCCTCAGAACTTTGAGGTCTGCTTTGAGTAGGAGACTCAAAGGAGACTTTTTATTCTGTACACACACAAAATATAGTTGTGCATTACTATTAATTACATTCTTCAGCATAAAGGAAATGTGTCATCCATCACTACTTTTGGTGTTAAATGATACCCTCCTTGCAGGATTCTATAAACATTTGTGCTATTTAAATCCAATAACCACCAAAAAGTTCCAAACCAGCTTCTGCTCCTGGCAGCCTGTTTTTATTAACTTTGGTCTCTGCAATGTTTGATGTAAGTTCGTGTGACCAAGAGATCTGGCACAAGAGTGAGAGAGAAAATGGAAAAGCTGAGCAACCACCAACTTTAGAACTCTGGAGCTGCCACTTAAGGATTAGGTAGTATCAGGTATAGCGTAGCCAGCAGGAGCAGGGAGGTCATCCTTCCCCTGTACTCAGCACTGGTGAGGCCACACCTTGAGTGCTGTGTCCAGTTCTGGCCCCTCAGTTTGGGAAGGACGTTGAGATGCTTGAGCGCGTCCCGAGGAGGCAACAAGGCTGGTGAGGGGCTTGGAACACAAGTCCTGTGAGGAAGGACTGAGGGAGATGGGGGTGTTTAGCCTGGAGAAAAGGAGACTCAGGGGTGACCTTATCATTCTCTACAACTCCCTGAGAGGTGGTTGTAGTCAGGTGGGGTTGGTCTTGTTCTCCAGGCAGCAACTGACAGAACCAAAGGACACAATCTCAAGCTGCACCAAGGGAAATATAGGCTGGATATTAGGAAAAAATTTTTCACAGAAAGAGTGACAAAGTTCTGGAATGGCCTGCCTGGGGAGCTGGTGGAGTCACCATCCCTGGATGTGTTTAAAAAAAGACTGGATGTGGCACTCAGCCGAGGTGTTAGGGCATGGGTTGGACTCGATGATCTTGAAGGTCTCTTTCAACCTAGTGATTCTGTGAATTCTGTGTGAATACTCAGTTTAAGTAGGGGCAGAGAGCAGAGTAGAATAGAGAAGGGTGGCAGAAAAAGGGCTCCTATGTACAGGCTCTCACTTGGACTTAGTCAGAATTATGCAAGCAAAAGAGTACAGACAGGAAGTTAACATGTCCAGTTTCAATTCTGGACTATACCATCTGATTCTATCTAAGCACCTACTTACCTCTAGAAGTAGAATCCCTGAACATCTCTTTTATTCTTCAGTCTGTGCTTTTGTTAAAAAATAAAGCATCTTAGAGTTGCAAAGAAAACAGTAAGAATAGATCTCATGAGATATTTACCTGACCTTCTGCATTTCATTAATTTTGAGACTTTTACTTTTTGAAGTTTTGTCAACAAATGTAGAGTCAAATGCCAGTACTTTATCTAGATGAAGGTCAGCCTTAATTAGCTAAAGCTACTCCATGGACCAGCACACATGCACATCAACGACTGAAACTCACATTTGTCAAATTCACATTTATAGTTTCCTCTAACCTTTTTTTTCACTGATAAGATCAGATAAAGCTCTTTCATGGGTAAGGCTTACCCTATTACAGACAGATAATGTATTTTATCTTAGTTTATCTGACAGAGATGAACACTTGGTGAATCTGAGCCAAACAAAAGGGAGTAAATTTCTGTCTCAGGCATTGACTAGTTAGCTGCACCTTCCTTATCTAGGACTACTTCTTGTCAACATTAATTTTCATTGCCAATAACATCATGTACAGAGGGAAGGGAAAGAGTGTACATGGTAAAGTTCTTGAGAAGGACATCCATTGCAGCACACTTTTAATACAAGGAATGGTTGTGAATAATATTTTGAAGCAACAGTATTGGTAAGAGACTTGCTCAATTAGAGAGAACAGTATCATCTCAGATCCCCTAATTTCCCTATCAATATAGCCCATAAAATCATTCCTGTATGAACTGTATGGGACACTTAGTTAAAAGCAAACTTTAAAAGGAGATCATATGATATATTAGTTTTAATTACAAAGTTCTATTATTTACTTGAATGTTAAATAAAATATGCTGTCATTGGATCACACTATTGCTGAAGTCACACTTGCTAGAAAACCAATTAATTTGAACCATTTTTGTGTAACATGCTACAAATAAGGAATACAATTAGGTAAAAACACAATTTGATTTTTTACAAAGTATCCAAGAGACTTTACAGAACACATGAAAAGACAGAAAAAGATGAGGGTTTTGAGAAACAGCTAGAAGAAGTAAACTAAAATTCTAATTAACTTCTGTAAGCATTGATATGACTTACACTTACTTTACATCTCTGAGATGTCAATGAATTCTAACTAGTTCTCTGTTTTTAACCATTGAGTTGAAACCCAGAAGTTCCAATAAGAGTGGACCTATTCATGTTAAGAGCCTCTGGCAGAACAAGAAAGCAGTCAACAGCAATTCGAGTGTAGCACTCTAATTAGTGTGAAATTAGTACGAAAAGAAAAAACCAAACCTGAAAAATGAATGTAAATTGGGTCACACAGAAGTAGCCTGAAGCACTAAAAGCACTTCAAGTTATTCTACTACCAGCAATTATTGTGAGTTTTGTAAACTATTTTTTGAGTTTTAAAAAGTAAGTCTGAACAAGAATGTCACCTTATTCCACCTTATAATTCATGAGAGCACATTTAAGAATTCTACACATGTAGAAAACGGTGGAGTTTTAAGAAAGCTTTCAATTTGTTTTGTTGGTTTAATAGAAGAAGCACCTAGTCATTACACCCGGTGTCTCGTTTTCTAAGTCACCAAACACTTTAACATTACAATAAAATACTTGACAGTAGAAGCTTAAAATGCTAAAGTTCAAGACATATTAGTGAGCAAAATATATTTTTCAAAGCTCCATTTAGATATATTGATAACTTTTATGAGTTGTAGCAATCCTGCACAGTGCAACTATAAAATCTGATGTATTGCAAATTTTATCATGAGTTGATTTTTAAAATCAATTTGGATTTTGACACGCATATATTGTTGAGATAAATCTAAGATTATGATATACAATTAATGGAATATGCTTATAGCTATGTCTGAAATGATCACACAGCCCAAGTGAAGCTGCAGATGGAGTGTAGCTATTTTCAGCTACTGCAAAATACGGACAATCTCTCCTGCTACTACAATTTCACGCACAGTTAGCTTCACCTCCATTTCATCCTTCTATGTTTTACACACCAGCAGTACTGTGCATCTGACAGACTGAGGCTTAAAACTTGCAGCTGTCTAAAGCAATACTGTTTAAACTGGCTTCTGAATTAGTGTGAG
Source organism: Irena cyanogastra (assembly GCA_013397155.1). Lineage (NCBI taxonomy): Eukaryota > Metazoa > Chordata > Aves > Passeriformes > Irenidae > Irena > Irena cyanogastra. Next base: position 645,008 of record VWZV01008957.1, on the reverse strand, counting down.
ACTGCACACAAAATCTCTAGAGGAGGAGAAAATAACCAAAACAATTTTCATTTTACCCACAGTCCAATTATGAAGTAATTAAAATAGTTCACTGGACAGGTGTCATCAGAAGTTCAGAGCAAGACAGATTTTGTGTAACAAGACCATCTCACAGTTATTTTCCACAATGTCAATTCCCAAACTACTGGACCAATAACAAGAGCAGGATTAATAGATACACTTCTTTCAAGGCTATGAAACAGTTTGAATCTGTAAGCATCTCATTTGAAGTTGGACCGACACTATGCCACATGAAATATTTTTAGGCCTGAGGATATTTCACAGACCATTTGTGAAAAACAGCAATTATGTAAAAATTCTCAGATAGATGTGCTATTACCTTTAATTTTAAATTCTCATTTAGAACTCAGGCACGAATCATGCAATAAACTAACTCTTGCTTTCCCTATTTCTAGTATTTGCCACATGACTGCAAAGACAATAAAATTAAAAGCCTGAAGCATGTCCTGGAACTCCAGCAGCTGCCAAGTCTGTTTGCAGCACAGACAACCAAAGTGCTGTGCCACCTCACGGGAAGCAATACCTGCTCAGGGACCAAGTGAGCTCCGTCCCACACTGGGAAGGTGGCTCAGAGCAGAGCAGTTCCTGTACCTGGGGATGCTCAAGCACAGAGTCACAGCTTCAGCAAAACCCAGAGCACCACTGCTCCGGAGCTCAGCAACGTGCCAGGCTGCTAATCAGAAAGTCAAACATCTTACATCGAGATGCAGGATTTCAGAGTAAGATGAAAAATTGTACAAGCAAGAGGGTAGGAAAAGAAAGCCTCTAAGAACTTTCAATATTCATTTACTTTTTACTATCAAATTTTCATTAGAAAGAAGATTTCTGTTGTAACAGGGAAAAAAAAAACAGGGAAAAGGAAAAACTATAGCAAAAGGCAGCATTCAGTTTTCACAGTCCACATACCTAGCAGGAAAATTTTTGTTTAGCAAGAAGCTACTAAAAATTATATTGTTAATTTTTATGTAACAGTAAAATCTCAAGCTCCATTACAGACATCTGTTACAACCAGCACTATATTAAAACATAAGTCAATTCAAAATGTGATGATTCTGAATACAATCTGTTAAGATAATATTAACAGTCTCCAAACACTAATTTTCCACTGGCTAGTCTTCAAGAGAAGTTACTGACTATGAGTTAAAAAAAAAAAGTAAAACCTCCAAACAATCACCAAATCTGAAATATACATTTCTAAACAGTAGTACCAGTATAAAAAATTTCTACTTTCTGAAACAGCATTCATAAGAAAATTAGAAATGATGCTATAATAAATCATAATGTTAGAACAATCCAGTATTTCCATTCATGGACACAATATGGAAAGCCTGCATTCAAACTCAGATACAAAAATGTATGAAAAATACTATCACAATCACTCCTATACTTCAAGCTGATGCTTACCATATTAACTCCAAATCTCAAATATCATTCGTATTACATTTCTTCAGAAATATCACAGAAATAAGGAAAGATAAAGTAACAATCAAAATCTACACCGTTCACATTTACCATGAAGCCCAAGCACAAAATGAAACTGGGTAAAACACAAATAGATTAAAAAACCAACAACTTGTAACATACAAATTCTTGCTTCCTGTGAATATACAAGGAAATCTGTTCCACTGTGAAGGAATTTGTCAAACATCCTTGAGACTCTGTCCAGTTCTGTGCTATTTATTTTACTTCATTGATCATGACTAAAATAAAAAAAGTTTTCAGACTAATAATATTTACAGTGTGAAGTCCTGACCACAAAATGGCATTTGCTTATCCTTACAGAAAGTGTAATTGTCCATACGATGAAATCTAGGTCTGATTCAGGGAATTAAGAACACTATTAATTTCTGTTATTTGATCCAACTTTTATTAATGGAATGTTTACAGTACAAACTAACTTACATCCTTAAGTATGTTACTGATAATTGTTAAGACATTTTTCTCAGAAATGACATTGATAGAAATGCAACACAGTCCCTCTAGCTTATTTTCCCATCAAATGACAACAGAAATCATCCTGCTCCAGAAGTTCTTGTGCTTCACGTTATGCACAGAGGCAAAACTCTAAGAATATTACCTGAGCAAATTAGAGCATCCTCTCTTTACACAAGGACAAAAAGCCTTGTTGCTGCTGCCAGCACAACTGTTACTGAGCATGTTGGAGACCCTTTCTGTTCTGCTGCTCCCTGTTAGTACATTTCATCAGACTTTATTCTGAAATTCCCGGTTTTGTGTATGCGTATGTGTAGCTATGTACATACTTGCGTATATATATATGTATATAATTATGTGTACACATGTAAAAGAACTGGAGCTTTCCCTAGAGACAAACTTTCCTTTATAAGGTTCATCTATCTAGCAAAGAAAAAGCCTTACGTATCAAGTTCCAAAAGGACTGTATTGAAATATTACTTTGTTAATGTGTAAAATTTACAACTTAAAGTCTGTCAATATTAGGAAACTACTAATTAAACTATGAATTCTCTGCCAATCTCAAACATATGCTTCTTGATACTTAATATATTGTACCTAACAGAGTAATCAGTGTTTTTATTAAAAATTAAAGGCAGACATTCTTTTTTAAATATTAGGCTGAATTTAATTGACAGGAAAAACCTGCTAGATTTCCTCATTAATTTCATTATGTCAGTTATTTCACCATCTCCTAGCCATTAAAAATAATTTCAGCACCTCTCATCCTTGAAACCTCTACTTTCTTGATGATTAATTTGTCTTCACTATATTCTAGAACACTCTTAAATTACCACATATTAGAAAACATGTATTCTTTTCAAGAACTCTAAAAATTCTTCATTGATAACACACCTTAAGGAACACAGATATTTATTTACTACAGATAAAGTAAAGGTTTTGTCTTAAACTGATCAAAGCACAGCATGAGCTCTAAGAAAGATGATTCCCAAAATATCCAGCTGTTCTCGGTGCTGCAGGATGGAATTAAGCAGTCCTGCTTCTATCAGGTTTGTGCCACTCCAGGAACTGACCTGGAGGGTGCACCAGCCTTTTGTTGCCCAGGACTGAACTAAGCTATCCTGGCCGTTATGCTACGGGCCAGGGACCAAGCAGGAGCTGTCATCAAGCACCACTCTCCTTATCCTCCTCTTCTGCCCTCTTCCAATCCCAGGCATCTTCCTTTCAAAAGAAGCTGGATATAGCTCCCAAATATGGTCACATCACACCAAAGAAGGGCTGCCAAAGAACCAAAGATTCCCCTGTCAATACAGGGACATTATTTTACAGCAGTATGGCAAGTCTGCAAATCTAGACCCTGTAGATGGATATTGGGCCATGAATAAATGCTGAATTTTCCTCTTGAAATGATAACCCAAATTCTCATGTATTTTTTTTAATGAAAAGTTTCATAAATATGACATGTTAAATTATTCCACAAGGGATTTGGTCCAAAACTCACCTTTCTAGTTTCCAGCTGAGCTTCTTCTTGGCAGCAATCCCTGCAGAATGGATCCAACTGATTCAGATTGAACTGCCCAAGAAGGTTGCAAGAACTGCACAGCAAGTTACTGGAGAAGCCCAGCTCTCTGCAAGTTTCTGATGACAACTGTGCTCCATAAACACTTACCTGAAAGTCAATACAATGTTACACTTAGTATTATTTTTTTTAAAGATGGCTTTAAATGCTTTAATGATTAGGAAGAACGAGTTAGTCTCTTGTGACTGTTTTACAGTAATGCCTAAATGGTCAGCCCAAGGGTTCAAAACATCACCCTATTAAGAAGAAGGGTCTTAAACTAACAGGGAATTCCACACTCATAATACGTGCATTTCAAGGTATCAGACCTGTCAAAATTTATTTCTATACACTTCTGATAGCTCTACTGCTTTCCTATTGCTAACTTCAATTTAAGAAGAAAACCTAAAGGTTTTTCAGCTGAAATGCAAGTGGTTACAGCTTTCCAAAGCCTCCTTTTCAAAAAGAATTTCAATAAGTTTTAGGTCACTGAAAACACTCATGGAAAGTAATGTAACAGCTAAGCTCAGAAAAAAACACAACCAGGAAGTGATGAAATTAACCAAAGTGCTCAACAAGACATACAGGTAGGATTTTAATTTCATGTTTGCATTAATGTTACAGGAAAATTGCACATACTATTAAGTGGAAGTGCAGATAAAAACCTGCAATTCTGATTTATCAGCAGTACTTTACAACAGGCCATTCAATCACATGGCTTCTATGTAAAACACCAGTCCTGCTTTTTATGGGCAGCAAAAATAACGCAACCAATCACCACACTTAAATGATATTTGGGTTTTGTTCTCATAGAATCACTAAGGTTGGCAAAGACCTCTAAGATCATCATTGAGTCCAATCATTAACCCAGCATTACCATGTTCAGCCCCAAACCCTGTCCCAAGTGCCACATCCATGTGCCTTTTGAACATTTCCATGGATGGTGATTGCACCACTTCCCTGGGCAGCCCATTCCACCTTTTCAGTGAAGAAGTTATTGCTAATATCCTATTTAAACCTCCCCTTGTGCAAGCTGAAGCCACCTTCTCTCATCCCATCACCTGCTACCTGGGAGAAGAGGCTGACCCCACCTGGCCACACTCTCCTTTCAGGCAGTTGTAGAGACTGATAAGTTCCTCCTGAACTTCCTTTTCTCCTGGATGAGCTCTCTCAGCTGCTCCTCACAGAACCTGTGCTCCAGACCCTTCCCCAGCTCCATTGTCCTTCTCTGGGCTCACTCCAGCCCCTCAATGTCTTTCTTGTAGCAAATTCACATTCCCACTTTTCTACACATAGATTTCTCACACCATGGCTTAAAACCTTCCCTTCCAGCTGCTTGCTTTGGAGGGGAAAAAGTGAGAGAGGAAATTAACGGAGAGATAGAAGGTGGCTTTCCCAGATGCTTTTCAGTCTGGGTAAAAGACCCCAGGCAAAGCCTACTACATCCAAAGCACCAGTGAAACAACGAGCACCACTGTGCTCAGAGGTGAGGGACAGGGCACCAGCAAACTCAACCGCATGGTAACAGGCCAGGACTCAGAAGAGTTATGCTGGGCCAAACAGAAAAGTATGGAAGAAAAACCAAGAGTGCTATTCAGCAAAACAGACTTCTCCTCACACTCACATGCCATCTAATCCACGCAGCACACCCAAGTTAGGTAGAGGCAAAACCCATTTCCTCTGCTGAAGTGGCCAACCTACAGCTGAAGGAAAGACACATCACTTTTGTGACAGACAAAAACCATCATGGATTGAGGATTGGTAGAAAATATATTAGGTGCTTCATTATTCTATTTCTCTGTATCTGCTAAAAAAAAGTAAGAGTTAAAGCATGAACAGAGAAGTATAATACACAAAAAAGCTATTCTGAAATCACCATTCTATCAGGCAGAAAGCTATTTTTCTTCTTCCTACAAGGCACTGTATGACAACAGGCAAGCAAAAATAGATCCCTGTTCTAGTGGAATAATTTAGTTTTTCAAAGGGTTTTTACTAAGGTATTTAGTTTTCAGTGTATTTAGTATTTACTTTTTTCAAGTATTTATCTTTTCTGAGGAATACTGTCAATGAGAAACAGAACTCAATAGCATAAAAAGCCCCTAAGGACCATTACAAACCCTGCCAAAACTACATTTAACTATGGCTCACTTATTAAATTAATGATGGTAGTAACTAAAACAATTTTTTGCACCTTGCTGCTTGCCATCCACCCCTTTGATGCTCTACTGTCATCTTTTCACATCACCGTCACATCTGTTCCCCTTGGACAATAACAGGGCTACTGGCATTGTCACTTGGCTTCCAGCAGCCTCTCTCCTCACACCTTTGCCCAGCAGATCCCTAAACAATCCCCAAACCTAAGGCCAATGCTCTCCTGAGGATTTTTTTTTTTGGGGGGGGGCGTGTGTGTGAGAAAGAACCAACGAAAACACTAACAGTGTATGAAAGCAAGTGAAGGCTCCATTACACGATAATTCCTCACTTTTTTGGTTACATAGCAAGCTCAAAACACCTTGAGAATAGAAGTGCAGAGAGGTAAAGGAAAAAAATAAACAGAAGAAAGTCTCTACCTCTAATATTTTTATTCAATTTTTAGTATCTTAACGATCATATTTTCCTGAAACGATAAATCACTAATCGCAATAAATGTCTCTGATTGCGAGTGGAAAAAAAACCCTCGTACTTCAGGAAGCAAATACCCATCAGAACAAGATAATTTCAGACGCTTAGCAAGTGATGCGCCTCGTTTCAGCAGCATTTTCTCCTTCAAAGCTTTGGCTCCAAATACACGCTATACTGTTGCTTTGTTTTCACACCAAATAATTTACTGTATTAAAAAAAAAGGCGGGACCAACAAAAACTGTTTAGGAAGAAAGCAGAAGTAGAGATCAATCTCCGACATGGAAAGCGAAAGAGGCGCCCACGGCCGCAGGAGCGGGAGGAGGCGCCCCCGCCTCCCGCCCCGGGACACGTCTTATGCCGCCTTCCCCGCCCTCACACCCGCTCTTTCTCTCAGGAACTGCAGCCCCGCTCAGCCCCGAGCGCCAACGCGCCGGATCCGGCTCTCACCGCCTGCAGCCCCAAGAGCCAGCACAGCCAGCGCCGCCCCAGCGCCCCCAGCTCAGCCGACGCCGCCATCTTGGTGTCGGAGCGCCCCTGTCTGCGCCGCCGGGGGCCGCGGAAGGACCTCACCCATCGCGGGTGACCGACACACCGCCTGATGCGGGAGAGCACAGACCTGCTCCCAGCCCCCCGCACTACAAGTGGAAACTGCTAACCCGGAATATCTTCTGGAAGTCTAGAGCAAAGACATTTTAGTCTGTTCAGAGCAGTGCTTCGCAGCGAAGCTGGAGGAACTGCCGTTCCCCAACGCTGGTCAGGCATAGCGGAAACAACCCCGAATAAAGCCCTTTCCCCTTTCTCGGGAACTGCCGCCAACCGGCACATCGCCCCCAGCCCGCTGACTGACAGCCGGTCCGACCAATAGTATTGTGCTTTCCCCGCGGGCAGTAGTATCTGCGCCCAACGAGGTTGGGCGGATGGGTGGGACTTCAAGCAGCATCTTCCAATGAGGAAGGGACGCAAGTAGGCGGGACATCGCCCCGCTCCGGCGGCTGAGGGCGGTGGGGGAGGCGGAGCGATTCCCGCGCCGGGCCAATCGGTCTGCGCGAAGGGCGGGGCCGCGGCAGCACCGCCCAATGGCGGGGGCGCGGGGCGGGGCCCACCG